>JAOANR010000028.1:0-43950 GCA_030278955.1 Hygrophila difformis
CGTATAAAAAAGTTTCCCCCAAAAACTATTTCTCTTTCCACTTTACTTCTAAAAATAGTAAACACATCCAAATCTACTAAATAGAGCTACCAATACAGGCACGTCTGTTAGCCCGGCCGGTCCTGCAAGACAAAAAATGTGATGCGGGTTTAAAATTAAATGCACATTTTAGGTGTGGTATGAGCTCTCACACCACCTATTTCCTAACCTGTATAGGTTGTTTTAGCAAAAAAAATACAAGAAGTCCGTTAGAGTCGGCCGGGTCCTACAAGACAAAAATGTGATGCGAGTTTAAAATTTAGATGCACATTTAGATGTGGCCTACACGTTGTTAGCCTAAGGGTGATTATGGAGTGTAGTTCGAGTCTGTACAGTAACAAATTTGAAATTATAGCTCGATCGAATTCAAACTAAGGCTAGATAGTATATATAATTTAAATTTAAATCGACAATTTTACTCATTATACCTGTAAAACTATTCGTTAGGCTTGATAAACGCTTGAATTGTGTCTACTATTTTATATTTTTTAAATTTAATAATTTTATAGAGCTTTCGAGTCGAGTTTTCATCACATGTTGGCCGTGGGGTGGATTGATCTCCAAGTCCGGTCTTTTATTTTTCCTTTCTTTTAACACTGTGGATGAAATATTGATATTGATTAATTAATATTGTCTTGCCAAAGTCACCGGCATTGAAAGCCTTCCATTTTTTGGCGGAGCAAATCTTTCTATTTGATTGAACATTAAATTGTAAATTTTAACACAATAGCTGACATCATTTCATATTTCCCGATATTGGTATCCTATTTTCTTGTACATGTGCCCAGCTTTTCTAATTTTTATAATAAATTGGTATTTACTATAATAAACTAGACTAGATACAAAGAATGTAATTACGATGTCTAACAAAATTTTCCTAAACATTTGAATGTGAAATGTGAAAGCAAGTTATTGGAAAGTTTGTATTTATTATTATTATTATTATTATTATTATTATTATTATTATTATTATTATTATGTAGGAATATTATTATTTTATTAGTACTATAAATATAAAATAAGTAAAATATATATACTTCTACTTTACTTTAAGAAAAAGAATTTAATTGACTACTTTGAATAATGTGAAATGTAAAACTATGTATTAGAAATTACTAGTTGTTATTTGTATTGTATATAGTAATAATGATTCTAATTTTCTGTAATATACTATAGAGAAGTAGTACTATGATTTATTAGCGTGTGAATTTTGTGTATTTCCAAATTTCAAAATATTAGTATGACATTGACGTGTAACCAATTGCAAATTTGAAACATAATATTGTGTCTGAAAAGGAAAAAAAGGACAAATAGGTCCATTTTCTTTTTCAAAAATCCAAATCAATCATTTTTCTATTTTATTATCAAAACAGTCCTCTATAAATGCTAATTATATCCAAATTAGTCCCTTATTCACTAATTATACTCTAATTGCTGATGTGACAATGTTTTTAATTCAAACCTGACACGTGGGCATAATATTAGTCCTTTTTCTTTTATCTTTTGTCAATTCAGTCCTAAACTTTTATTTTGTTCTATTTAGTCATTTACCCAAATCGGTCATTTTTATATTAATTGGCCAAAACCTTTCAAATTATTTCATTCTAAGGCCAGAACCTTAAATTTTTTATTATTACTAATCCATTTATCAAATAAATGCCCAACATACTTGCATAAATAAAATTAAACACCAAACCTCATACATTGGGTTTGACTGCTTTATTATCGGGTCTTCCAAGTACCGAAATTTTACGGACTCTCTCTAACCACCCGACCGCAACCGATGGTTCATTGATTTTGGTTTACTTCCGCAACAATCAATACAATGTTACTTTGCGTCCTACCTTAAGATGTAGCAATGTTTGAGTAAATATTTAACTTGAATTTTTGGAAGGTTGTGGACACAGGAAGCCTTGGTTTTATTGAAAAAATATTAAAAAATATTATTAAAAGTATTAAAAAAAATAACCTGAATTTTATTGTCCACAAAGTATGATTGTGCTGATTGTTGCTGAGGAAACCAGAACCAATGAACCATCGGTTACAGTCGGGTGGTTAGTGAGAGTTCGTAAAATCCGGAACTTCGAAGACCCGGTAACAAGGCGGTCAAACCCAATGTATGAGATTTGGTATTTAATTTTATTTACGGAAGTATGTTCGGCATTTATTTGATAAATGGATTAGTAATAATAAAAAATTTAAGGTTTTGGGCCTAAAATGAAATAATTTGAAAGGCTGGAGACCAATTAATACTCCCTCCGTCCCATCTAAAATGTCTCATTTGACTTTTTGACACTGTTTATTGTTCAATTTTGACTCGGTATTATTGTAAGTATATATTTGCAAAAAATAGACGAGTTCGGTCTTGTTAGATTCGTCTAATCGTATAGTTTTAGAATATATATTTTACATAATTTCTATTTGTATATATTTTGAGATATTTACAAATTAAAAAGTGCATTGGATTGTGTGCAGAAATGAAATGAGACATTTCAAATGGGACAGAGGGAATATAAAAATGAGTGATTCGGGTAGAGGTCTAAATAGAACAAAACAGAAGTTTAGGACTGAATTGACAAAAGATAAAAGAAAAAGGACTAATAATATGCACAAGTGTCAAGTTTAAATTAAAACCATTGCCACGTCAGCAATTAGAGTATAATTAGTGAACAAGGGACTGATTTGGACATAATTAGCATTTATAGAGGACTGTTTTGGTAATAAAATAGAAAATGACTGATTTGGATTTTTGGAAAAGAAAAGGGACATATTTTTCCTTTTTTCCTATCTGAAAAAGGGAAATAAATGGGAGAGATAGGGGGCTGGTGGGGAATCGAACCTCCAACCTTTCATAGGAAGTTAAGAAACTTAACCACGTAGGCTAAGTCCTTATCCCGAGTCTTTTCTACTATTGATAAGCCATTTCTCTTTTCCCAATTTTCCCATCATCGATCACCTGAGCCCTTAATTAATTATTGTGGGATTGTGAAGACCCTAACCTACACCAAGTTTATTATTATTATTATTTTTTTTTGAGTAGAAAAGTATAGTGTTATATTCCACCAAAATAGACAACCAACAGTGCACATTCTTACATAGTATCAAGGTACATACCAAATCTCACCAACTAAACAAATTCAATAACACTTGAGACAAAACATCTGCTACTTCCCAACCATTCTGTGATCCAAGGCACTCCCTCCAACTACTGAAATGATTCCACCAGGCCAACTCCAAAGATTGCAAATTCAAAACCAAGCTTCCACTCTTTCTGTTCCTGTCTCGCCTTTAGGGGAACCGAACTTTAATCTTCAAAGTAATCACAACGTACATACCTCCTCAATAGTAGTCAGCAGACATTACATCTAGTGCCATTCCTCTTTCAAGCCTTTCACCATCTGATCAGCTTCAGCATGAGTCAATAGCAGTAGTCATGCAATTAGGATATCCATGCGAGCTGCACATTCATTGCCTTTGACTCTCCATTTCCACCAATAATTTCCAGCATCAAGGGATATGTTCTCATATACTCAAATTGAGCAATTAATAGAACATTCAACTGATATTCTAAAAGACAATCAAAAAACTTGCTTCAAAGCACATCTTCCCTACTTCATAATCAATACCAGTACATCGGATAAAAGAGTCAATATTGATGTGATAGGGCATGGCTGGGTCGGATAAATGCATCGGGTAATGGGAGAATAGGGACTATCTATGCATTGCACACACAAAAATTAAATTCCTGACGTGTTGCGAAGTCACTACCTCAACAAACTGTGCTCGAAGTCAGTCTTCAAGGGATACCTGATACAAATCATTCTTACTTAACTCCCAAGTCCCAAGTTATCCTTACAAGTTGCTTTATCACAAGCAAAACCCTTTTCTGGAACCGAATCCCCTAATATTTTCTTCCAGCAACAATATATATCCTTCATTCCCCTCTTTTTTTTTCTTTTTTTTTCTTCTTCTCTCTTTTTTTTTTCTTTTTTTTCTTTTTTTTTTTCTTTTTTTTTCTTCTTCTCTCTCGGAATCCCGGCTACCTCAATCAAAAACACACCAAGTTTATTATTATTATTATTATTATTATTATTATTATTATTATTATTATTATTATTATTTGTCTCACATCACACATATTACATAGGCATATATGCTATACACCACGAACACATTGATATGAAATTATGTGCGCAATAATACTCTAATTGGAGAGAGACTAAAAAATCTATTGCACTTTATATAGTAAAAAGAAGAAGAGGAATTTAATTAATTACTTTGAATAATGTGAATGTAAAACTAGCTAGTATTAGAATTAGGGGGTGTATTGGATTGAGACTCTATAGAATTTTTTTTCCACTTTGAAAATTGGGGTGTATTTAATTTAGATTTTAAAAAGTCTTTAAAAATCTAGTTGTATTATTCACCAAAAAAATCTAGGTGTATTCAATTCAGATTTTAAAAAGTATTTAAAAATCTAGAGATATTCAATTCAAATTTTAAAAAGTCTTTAAAAATCTAGAGGTATTCAACACTCTATGGATTTTAATTCTTTATAGATTTTAATGGATTCTCTTAAAAATTATAAGTATATGAAATCTCTAAAATCAGCCAGACTCTTCATGGACTCTATACAAATCAATCAACTCTACATGGAGTCTATGGACTTTCTAAATCCACCGACTTTTTCAAGTTCATAAAAATCTAATAAAATCTCAAACCAATACACCCCTTAGTTTGTATTGTATATTGTAAACAGTAATAATTATAATTGTATGCTATACCCCACGAATTCAACGCATTGATATAAAATTATGTGCGTAATAATACTCTAATTGGAGAGAGAGACTAAAAAATCTATTGCACTTTATATAGTAAAAAGAAGAAGAAGAGGAATTTAATTAATTACTTTGAATAATGTGAATGTAAAACTAGCTAGTATTAGAATTAGTTTGTATTGTATATTGTAAACAGTAATAATTATAATTGTATGCTATATACTATATAATATAGAGAAGTATGGGTTGCTTAGCGTGTATCTTGTGTGTTTCCAAAGTTCAAACATAATAATTGTGATATTGACTTGTAACAAATTGTAAATTTCAAACATAGTACTATATATATGTGTGAACACATATCACACTCCCATACTCTACTTAATTCTCATTCCTAAGGAACCACCAACCCCCCAATCATATATACTTTCCTACACGATCTTTCAAGTTTAACTCCCCTCTTATTAATTATAAAGTCTTCTCTACTTGTCTTTACAATAATATTACACTTTCTTGATCAACCATTTCTGTTTTTCCCCATAGGTATATCAGGCGAGGCCCGAATTAATCGTTATTGTGGGAATTGTGAAGACCCTTTGTCTTGACTCTTGAGTCCCTACTTACTACCCCAAATTCCCTGCTGCTCCTACTGTTAGTGTCTAGCTAGCTAGCTCCATGTTCTCTAGTACTTCTATTTATTAGTATTTTATGATTTGATTATGTTCAATTAAACACTGGATTGCTGTTTAATTTGCACCTTATTATTATTATTATTATTATTATTATTATTATTATTATTATTATTATTATTATTATTAAACTCAATTTATAATAATATTAAGAGTAACAGCTGAATCATATATGGATTGGACCATCATTATCACCCTTGGACCAACCCAATAAGGCTGACACCTCAATGTTAGAATATTGCATGATTAAAGTTAATGATAGGAGGAAAATTACCGTGAGTGACTCCTTTTCGATTCTACGTATACTTCTGCCTCATTCAGTGCTCTTTTATTTATTTTATGAAATTACGTTCATTGACTTGTTATTTCAACCGGTCGGTACTTATAAAAGTTAGAAGAAAAATGCATGTACTGATAGGTGATTTTTATGTCTGATTGTCTATCTGTTAACTGTTATTACATCACTGTACTGGGCTCCTACAATTTTGCCTCATTCTTATCATCTTATGATGCTAAATAATTTTGTGTTATAATTTTGCAAGGAAATATATCAAACATGCAAGGTGGTGGTACTACTGATGAAATTGTGGAAATTGAGCTGCCAAGCTCACGCCTAAAAAAGAAGCTTGAAAATCTACCAACTATTGGAACTCGACCCACCATATTCAGGGTTCATAACAGCTTAAGAAACATCAACAGTGAAGCATATATACGAGCCACTAGTTATATCGATTGGCCCCTATCACTGCAACAATGATCACCTTAAGAAGACAGAAGACATTAAGGTGCGCTACTTGAACAACTTTCTCGAAAGAGAAGGTAAAAGCATTGAGGATTGCTTCTTGCTTATAAAAGATCGAGAAAAAGAAGCACGCGCGCGAATGCTATCGTGAGCCCATCGACGACCTTCACTCGAATGATTTTATTGACATGCTCGTGTTGGATGGGTGCTTCATGATTGAATTCACTCTGCAATGCAAATATGAATGGTGGAAGGCAACAGGAGATCACGGAGATGATCCTATATTTTCCATGTCATGGATGTTGATGCAAGTTACTCGGGATCTTTTACTATTTGAAAATCAAATTCCTTTATGGGTCATTAGTGAATTCTACACCATGATACATGGCCCGGACAGGTACGAGGATCTCTGTGCCCTTCTAATGCACCCATACGGATATGATACAAAACGACATGGTGACATGTCGCCCAACACAACACACCTGCTTGAATTGTTGTATTCATACGTAATAAGCCCATACATCGATCTAGATAGCCAAGAACGCGCGGAGCAGGTGGATGATTATCATCTTAAGCTGGATGTTCTTTCGATGTATAGCGTGACTGAGCTTGTCAAGCATAATGTGAGATTTAAAATGCGTTTGACACCCTACGTCCTATCTCAAATAACTTTTGAAAAGGGAGTGATGGTGATGCCATGCCAGGTCATTGACGATGATGCATTCGAGTGCCTTTTAAGAAACCTGATAGCATATGAGGAGTATTTTCTAATTGGAAATAGATGTTATATAAAGGATTATGCCATAGTGATGGACTCCCTCATAAACACCGCAGAAGATGTCAAGCTGCTCATCACACGAGGAATTTTTCGAAAATGGTGGAAGCGAGGAAGATATTGCAGAGATGTTTAACAAACTTACCTGCAACCTCACCATTGACTACGACAATTTTTTCTATGCTGAGCTAGTTGACAAAGTGATGAAGCATTGCTATCATAGAAGAAATGCTTGGATGGCCAACTTGAAGCACAATCACCTAAATAGTCCATGGGCAATCATTTCTCTTATTGTTGCATTTGCACTAATTGTACTCACTGTTCTGCAGACTGTCTACTCTATAATAAAGTAAATTAGGGTGGTTGTTGTCCGTTGATGCAAGTAAATTATTATTATTATTATATATGTTTTTTTTTTTTTATTTATTGAAGTATTATTGTAAGAATATAGAGTATTCAACAACATTACACAGTGCCTGCAGGGTTACAATTCATCTCACAAATGTACTTTTTATAAAAACAGGGACCCGATCTCTCACAACACCACACCATTTTGCCATTCCTACCATGAATGATGAGTTCTTTCGACAGTTTCACGACGCAACGATCCATATTATATACCTTGTGCTTTCCAGAAGAACACCAGAATTTACTTTGGAAACTATTACTGTTTCTCGGGCAACGATTCCTGCTGCTACCACCCAGTCTGCCCTTCGACAAGCCCATTACCTCATATGTGTCTGTGCTCGAGTCCTTATTACCGACAACTGGATTTGCATCAACCAAAACTAAAACAAAACATATATATATATATATAGTATCATCAGTAGGTATGTTCATTCATTATCTTGACTCTTTGTTATTCAATTTAATTGTGTTTGAAATATCTTAATAAACTAATACACCATACCAATGTTCAGACAATTGACACCATATCGAGAGGAGTATGATTGATTTTACTTACTCTCATGTTGAAGAACGGCCAAACCATGAAAAATGATACAAAGAATAATGATGTGGTGCAACTTAATGGACTCCATTTCCTAGCTCGTCTCAAGTGATACGGTGCCCTTATTATTTCTCACTTGTATTCGTTCTATATCACGATCATTTGTGGATTAAAATAATCATAGATGACAATTATATACATTACTAGCAAAAGGAGCTGTTCTACGCACAGCAGATTTGATGTAAACAACTGCCCATGGCCAAAGAAGAAACAAGTGTAAATGTATAAAAGTGAGTTAATGATAAATGATTAATTTAAGAGATCAAAACAGTTAATTTCGCATTTTTTTTGTTTTGTTGTGTACAGGTATAATAGAAACTAAATCGTACAAGTCAAAGGAATACCTCAAATCCTTGGAGATCGTATTGTCTCCTTTTCGCTGGGTCAGATAAAATGTTGTATGAATATGCAACCTCCTTGAAAAGCTCAGCCGCTTCAGGGTTGTTTGCATTCTTGTCCGGATGGTACCTGTCCATTCATAGATTTTCTTGTCAAACACCAAAAGTAACTTGTCACAGTCAAACATCAAGTTTTATGTTGTTTACGTGTGAATATGGCAAAGTCAGTTTCTTTAATACGAGACTCGGATGTTTTTGTGACTTACAATATCAGATAGTGCTTGTACAACCAGCTCTGGACTTATATCAGTTGACTGACACTCTGCAAAGGATAGAAGACGTAAATCAACAAACGCTTCCTCAAGAGAAAAGGAAATACATTAGCTTATTGGAAACCTATGTCAATCATTATGCTCTCTGAAAGGAGAAATTATGAAAGCAGAAATTATAAACCAGCACTAACTTGATTGTGAACAATCTAAGAGAGAATGACATCCAATAATTACAATCTCATCTTGGCTTCACAGATTCAGAAAAGTGTGCAAAATAGTCGGAAGACTTTTTGCAAACAAAGGCCTGATTGAAGAAAGGAAACAGAGATTTTATTAGATATTTTCCTTAGAAAAGATGAATGATATATTTTGAATTCGGGGAAATTAGAATTTTTGCGTTATACCGCTAATCTATTACGATATCTGAGACTCATACACACAAAAGAAAGAGCAAAAAGCCTGAAACCAGTTCATAATATGATCCATGTCAACTGTATTTAAATATGACTTGAAAAGACAACATGTAAGAGAGTTCACATGAACATATGGGATATAAAGATACTGGAAGTTCACTAATAAAAATTACATAAGCAAGGAAATGCAGTCATGAAGCAGACAATAAAATTCATCTTAAATTACATATCACTCGCATATAACCAAAAAAAAAAAAATAGCAGCAGGAGACATACATTTGCTTCTTGCAAGATGACAATAGTTTTCTATAAATCATCATAACAATTTTTACTCATCGAAAGTTGCAGTTTCTTAATTCCCTGTAACATCTTCGTTCAAGGGAATCCGCTATCTATAATTTCAATTAAATTTGTAAACACCCAAAATAATTACACCACTTAATGAAATTGTATAAAAATAGATATAAGGATAATCCCAGGAAACCGTGAGGATAAAAAAAATTACATTGGCCAAGGTGTATGGATTCGCCAGTTAGGCAAAAACTTATAAAGAAACAATGGCATTACATCGCACAGCTA
The DNA here is from genome assembly GCA_030278955.1 of Hygrophila difformis. Classification (NCBI taxonomy): domain Eukaryota; kingdom Viridiplantae; phylum Streptophyta; class Magnoliopsida; order Lamiales; family Acanthaceae; genus Hygrophila; species Hygrophila difformis. Next base: position 9,632 of record JAOANR010000028.1, read on the forward strand.
GACTGAAAGAAAAATCCCAGCTTTAACATTCCAAAAGGTCAATAAATTGACAATACCAGTAGCATGCAAACAGATAATGGACAATAGGATATCACACATGGAAAAAAAAAAGAAAAAGAAAAAAAAAGGTAAGGTCATAGCACTTTCATTCAATGGTAGTAACTTCAACAGTGAGAAACCTACATTACTATTGAGGCATTATCAAGTAATATAAATTAGTGCATTTCAAGAAAATATGCGTTTCATGCGATTAATAAATCACCAGAGATATACCAGTCAATATTGTATCCAAAGTTTGAAACTGAACAAGTGTAACTGCATGAAAGAACACAAGCAAGAAGCATAAATCAAAAATAATTCAACTTGTGGTCTCTAGGATGTTTGGGATACAGGTGGGGGAGCACAAGGGGTCCAGTGTTGATAAAAAGGAAACAGATAGAACAATTTAAGTCCATATGCACTGGAACAAAAGATAGGGTAGAGTGAGAGCATTGAATGGCATGAATAGTTATTACCAATCTAAAGTGAAGTTGACAATATTTTAAACAAACATTCTTTGCATATTAACTTATTAAGCGCATAATTTGAGAAAGCATGGGCAATTGAAACCTTAGATCTGTTATGTATTCAGGGTGTAAAAATGAAATACTCACAGCATCACGGCCTGATCGTTGGGATCCTATGAGATCGAGGTAGCAACCCTTTTTGCATCCTTAAAAAAGGCCTTCAGCAGTGGGACAGGTGGGAATTTGTCAGCAAGGCCGACTTCATATGTAAAATGTACAGCATCAACCTATTGTCCCTTTCCAATGTACAGCATCTACAGGTGGGAACTGTACTGATGCACTGTTGCAAATTGCTGTTGGACAAGCTTAATTCATACAAAATGTATATCCAACTGTACATTTAGAAACTAAAATGAAAGATAGAGACGTCTGACAAACTCAGGAACATCATACAATGACGATGAGTCCAAAAGGTTATTTATTGACACCATATATGATATCAAGCACAATGTACAATGGAATGAATAAAGAAAATCCTGATCAGTGTTGTGGTGCTCAAGCTTTGGAGACCAAAGAGGTAATATAAGAAGTACAAAATCAAATCAGAAGACCATTTAATCAAACAAAGTAGAAACCAAAGTTCAAAGCATGCAAAAAACTTACAACAGATTCGACTATTGTGGCATCCTTGCTAGATTAGACTTACAGGACTTGTATATGGAAACAGTATATTATCGCAATATGCGATTCTATATACATTCCAAATTTCACTTATGTTTATCCTCTCATCCGTACAAACACAAACAAAATGTATGGCTACATCCTACCGCTAATTACCACCACATAATCTTTAATTTTATTATTAAAAAATTCAATGATGGAGGATACCTCATTTTCTCCAAAGAGAGCATACTTTTCTCAACACTAAACAGGTGACAAGCTCGAGTATAATCATAGAAGTGCCTAAAATCCCTACAACAATCGAGATTTCACAGAAAACAAGCTCGCTCCAAGCCTCCAACCAGCATTCACAAATTCATGCTAATTAACCACATCAATAATTCAGAATTCACCTTACCGCTCCATAGAATTCGGTTCCCAGGCCACCGCCACTGCAAGAAACCGAATTAATCGAGTATTCCAAATCGTAAATCACACAAGCAACCACCAAAAAAAAAGAAACAAAAATGGGATGGGTCCATACCTTTGCAAGTGATCGCTTGACCTTGAGTAGCCATCAATAAGAAGAAATTAAATATCCAGCGGAAAGTGAGGCAGAATAAAAGGGACTGGTCCTTTAACTCACTTTTATTCACTTACAAAATAGTTAAAATGGTCATTTTTCTTTCTTATTTTTCCTGCTGGTTTTTTTTTAAAAAAAAGAATATATATATTATATATATTACATATCTATATCTATATTTGATGAAAATAAGTGGGTTAGAAAGGAAGGGTGGGAGAGAATGTAAGATAAAAGAAAAATAATGTGTTTAATTTTACTGGTCATAATTAAATTCATTCTATGTTAAAATGTAGAATATATTGTCTATATTTTTCTGCAGAATACATTATTGTCAATATTTTATTATAATTAGAGAAATATGCTTACCGCATAGGAAGGATGAGAGTGAGGTTCTCGAATTTTGATCATCACTTTGTTTGCTCGAAAACTCACTGTTTGCTAATGGTGGGATCCAAACATGAAGACCCTGTATAAGAGGAAAGTCCAACCGAATTACAAAAACAAGTTGCATTCTACAACACAGGCCAATCAGTGTCCGAAAGAGAGCAAACACCGGCAGTCTAAGCCTAATATAATAAGGGTGCCGCCTGAAAAAATTGACATGCAATTCTTACATGAAAACTGCAAAATTCAAAAGTTGCCTGAAATAATCCATATGCCAACATGTTCGGCCCTGTAATTTCATACATATAAAAGCAGTAGAGATCAACTGTAAATAATACAAACGGCCACAAGATACAAAATGTTCAGCCTATCAGTTTCATGTGTCAAAAGGGTAAATACAAAATCATTAAGAAAAACAAATGGCCACTACAGAGATTTTTACAAAATCAGCATTTTAGTTGAACAAGAAAAATGGTTGATAGTATGAGATGATACCAAGTTCAAAATAACACTTCTTAGCATCACATCCCATGGTGACGTGCTCGCATGTTCCTGGACCTCTATACCTTTAGAGGAAAAAAACAGAATTACATTATACAATATAAAATGAAATCAATTCTATAGGACACATACTCTTCAAATATGATCCAGCAAAAAGCAGCTACACAACCTTGAAAATTCGGATAACTCTCCTTTCCGTGCTTACTCAAATTCACAGATTCAACATCAGTTTTAGACCCCAGCCCTATCCCAACCACAATATTAGGCCGTAAGAAAATCCCATCAATCTGTAAGTCAGCAAGCTATGGTCTTGTACCATTTCTAATGTACACATCTTGAGAAAATCTGGAATCTTGAATGGCAGCTTTGAGCTTCGCCCGTCCCTTGCACCACAAAAAGTTGCTTTTCATACATACATGACAAAAACTGCGACAATATTATCAAATGCACTATAAAACAGGACTGCAAAAAAATTTCATAAAAATCACGTCTTGTCTAAATAAATACCAGAGAGGGTTGCACTGGCTTGTCAACCAATTCAAATATCAGATCAATAATGGGGCACCTGAAAAAATCAAAGTAAATTTTGTTTAGGTGATACTATCAATGTGATAGTGAAACAAGCAACTCGAAATATTAATGAGTCGGGTTTTGATCATTCATTTGATAATTAATTAAGGTCCTATTAATGTAATAGTAAAGTCGTGCCCGCAATTAAGTATCAGACCAACAACTAAGCTCGTCATTGTTTCCATATTATAAATCATTTCATATGTTTCCATATTATAAATCATTTCATAAGTGAGTACAATTTTCCATGAACGAGTGAGTAGTATAACTATAACTTCTATATTATTACTCGAGGGAACATTCATGAAGTAGCGAAGAAAGTACTTCATCTTAAAACAAAAAACCAATGAAGTAACATTCACGAAGTAGTGAATCACTGACCTCAGGGTTACTAATGTATGGCCTCAAGGAAGATCCATTAACAGACCACTCCCACTCGACTTAGGGGGAGGGGTTCCGCCACTGTGTAGAATTCATCTTCAAACACAAAATAATACTATAGTTTTGCCACATATATAGAATTCGAGAACATTACGACACCAATGCTCTATTATACATATATTAATTATCTCCAAACAATATGTTCATAAAGGATGTTTGATTGAATGCTTTATAACTAATTATCCTTTTTATTTTTTTTTATACCAAGTTATAATACTATCATGTATGAACGCATAAATCACTTGGGCTAACAGAATGAATTAATCCCACATTTAAAAGAAAATTCCGAATAGAATGAAGGTATTACCGAACTTATATGTTTTCACGGCTACTCTGGCAGCAATCTGAGCTCAAATATGTTGGCAGAAGGTGGATACATGAGACCGTTATCCACGGGCTCCAGGAAAAACTGATTGGCTAATGCTTCCGCTGTTTCTGAAACATTACCTACAAAAGAGGTGTTTTAGTGCGTAATGCGACAAATTTCAAGAAAGATAACACATGGTTATGTGCAAGGTGGATTTGTCATCTGCAAAATTCCAATCAAGGGAATCTGAATAAAACTCTAAAATAATATCTAACATTCATCAGCAATTTTACAAATGCTCGTGATCAATTAAATTCTACTTAGCTTCCGGAGCTATAATCATAACTTTGACATGCAGAAAAGAAAATTGGATATTCAACTAAATCTTTCGATTCCATGACCGATAGGAAATAAAAATAGCTGGGCTTCAAAAGACAGGAAAAAAGGGGTATGCGTACTTTCTTGTAAAACTTCTTACCACTTGAACTCAAGAAGCTCCCCACTCAAATAGACACCACGACAATATTATATTATCAACAAATTTAACATCATAATAAAAACAAAACGAAAATTATTTCTGGCATACATGAAAAAGGTATTAGTTCACACTTGCTAATTGCCTCCGAGGCCTCTGAATGGTGCTCCATAACCTCGACTTTTATTTTCTTTAGCTCTTCCAGACCAACTTTCTTGTCGATCCTCTCACCAGGAGAATCTGCATAGCATTTCAGGGACATCTCCAACACAAAGATGAACAACACTATTTTTGCCTGAAAACCATTTCCTCGGGGCTTATGAAGGTGGCATCAACAACCTCAAGTAGTGCATCGGGTGGTGAGGTGCATCTTTTACCCTAGTCTTGAGGTTCAATTCTCCATAAAGCATTTCTTAAGAGAGTTATTTTCTCATGGATGTATCCATCAGCTGAAGTTGATTACGTTTAATGGAAAATGGCCAATCGTTTAGCATTAATGGAAACAAACATGGCATGGAAAACCATCATAGGGCTCACTTATAGGATTATTGTCCAGCAAAGACAAGAATCAACTAAAGTTGCTACTTTTATTCACGAAATCCAGTTACCAGAAGAATTTTCATTTTCTCATTTGGGTAAAGTTCCGTGAAAATGCAATGTGGATGCTTATAGATGTAGCACAAGAGACAAGATAATCATAGTGTAAATAGGTTTCCAAATGAAATCTTGTACTGAGGATTCCTCACGTAGTTGAGAATGTGTTAAACAAAATTATGAAAGTTATGAAAATCAATTTTACAAATATAATATAACTATAAAATATATCACTGAAAAAAGGAAATTAGTTTCACCCCAACTCCTGACAAATATTTTCTAGAATTCTCCTGTTGTCCTGATGCTTAAGCTAATTAGCGGATATGACGTGTTGATGACTGTAACTATATCTATTTCTTGATAAAAATTGTTTACTAACCAGAAAATAAAATCCAAGAACACGTACATGTATCTTTTAAAATCCATGCTATTTAGATAACTTCATAGGATAACAGCTCACTAACCTGCCCACTCGCTCTACTTCCTCCAAGACCGATATATCATTCATTGTTTCAGAACTGCTTCTTGTTTGTTCCAACAACAAGAGTAGCCATTGACAGCACCGGCACAAATAACAATTATGAAATATATCAACAGTTGTTCTTCCGATGGCAATAGCCATTGACAGCACTGGCACAAATAATAATTATTGTCAATTAGATTCAGAAACAGGAACCAGAAATTAAGAAAAGTAATGATGACCAAATAATAAATCAAAGTAGCCAAAAAGAACTCATTTTTTTCAGATACAATGCATATTCAACACCAAAAATGCAAATATCAATCCCACAGAGAATCCGAACCGCAAAGTCACAACAAACGGCATCAGAGAGAAAGAGGAAGCATACTTTCACAAAAAGCCCACTGTATGACGATTCACCCTAAACCCAAACCCAAACCCAATCAGAGAAATCCGGAATCACTCGCACCTAATTGCACCGAAACGAAAGGAATGAAACAAGCAAATAAGGAATACGGCAAGCAAATAAGGAATACGGGCTAACCTAGAGGCACGGAACCGGGAAGGCGACCAGAGGCAGCGAGGGTTCCGGAGAGCAGATGCAGGAGCGAGCGGCGAATAGGAACAACACAGAGGCGGCGAAGGACAGAAGAGAGTGCGAGGGGTCCGACGGTGCTGACGCGAGACCACCGGGAGCGACCCGAACAGCGGCGGTATGTGCGAGGCAAGCGAGAGATTTCAATTAGGGCTTGTACCCTCACGAAAATTGCGAAACGGAAGGAGCACGAAGGGACGACGGACAGAAAGAAGAGCGAGTAGGAGGGCGGATATTGGGAGTTCAGGAGGAGGAGACAGCAGCGGCGGCGGAAGGAAATCCATAAGAGGGGATTTCTAATTTGGGAGAGACGAATGATACTGGAGAAAGATAGACGGGTGAGACAAGTGGATTTGCCATAGAATTTGATCCAACGGGTGAGATTTTCAATTAAGTTTCCAATCGGACGGCAAAAATCAAAATTCGACTGGTAGCATTTTTCCAGTACCGTTCTTATAATATATAGAAGATACAATACCAAAGTTTGAAGGGACCAAAACAGAGAAGAATTATTACTATATATATAAATTTATAATTTGGTTAGTCCACTTTCTTTTGCTCCTAAAAGTAAAATTTGGTTAGTGCATTATTAAAAGTATGATATGATAAGAAATTTTTGATTCAGTATTCCATATTTAATAAGTACTACTAGATTTTTGGACCGCTGCGCACGGGTGTTGAACTAATATGGCAATAAAAAATGAGAATATCCTTTTTCTTTATGTTACATGAGATTCAAATTTTTTTTCTTAAATAGTGTTTGGAATGCATGCAACAAAAATTTAAAAGGAAAATAAATGAGAGAATAAGCATGAAATTCAATCCCACAACCAGGTGGAATATTGATACAGAATTATATAATTTTTAGACACAAAATTTTAACCTAATTAAATTTATTTAATAATTTAATAATATTATAATCTTAATATTTTTAAAATATTATATATACAATCAAATAATTTATATAGAGTTATAATCAATTATATCTTTTAAAAATATATATGGAGATTTTATCAAGATTTTGTTATAGTAATAGATACACTTAATATAGTTTTTTTAGGCAAATTGGCATTTTATTTGGAGACAAAATCACTGACCAACATACACAATTACAGACTGATAATGGCAATAATTGTCCATTATTTACAATCTATTTTTGTGTCTTAAACCGGAATTTGATCGCATTCCGGTCTTATATTAAATAAGAAAGCAGTTGAATTGGATTGATTTATACATGTCTGTAAAAATAATAAGCTGGTATGAAAAATACATAAATATGTAATTTTATTACACATTTGTGTTAGAAAAATCCAAAAACATGAGAAAAAGAAAAGAAAAGAAAAATGAATAAAAAGATGGGGAAAAGAAATGAAAAACCCACAAAAATGTACAATTTGATGTATTTACGACGCTAACCATGTACGACACTAAGCAAGGCTCACGTCCTATATGGTGGCTGGCGTCATAAGTCCCACAGGTACAAAGGACCCGAGACATTTGAAGAGTTACGATGCTAACCAACTATGACGTTAGACAAGGTTCACGTCGTAGACCAGGATAGAGTCGTAAGCAATCAAGATTGAGAATTCAACAAATGAAGAGGGTTACGATGTGGTCCGAACTTCACGTCGTAACAAAGTTTCACGTCGTACATCAAGGATCGCGTCGTTAGTTGTCCAACTAGGGACAAGCTGTGTTTCCGAGTTGGAGGCTTACGACGTGAGACAAGTTTTACGTCGTAGAAGAGGATAATGTCGTGCATGGTGTTTGGCGTCGTAACCAGTGTTCCACGTCAAAATGCCAGAATTCAAATTCAAGATTAAATGGGCCCATGGGCCTAGGGTTTCTCACCTATATATAGATGTGTTGACTCCCAGGTCTTGTCACTTCAAATATTCCATACTTGAAGGCAAAACAAGGAGTTCTTGAGAGTTGTGTAGGTAGGGTAGTTAGTTTAGTTAGTTTATTTTTGTGTATTATTTACGTTGTGCAGTGCAGATTAGACTTTGTTTAGCTTAGATTAGTGGATATTAGTGCATATTACCTTAGATAGCCAGATTTTTCCCTTATTTAAAAGCTTTGTTGAACACTTTTTAGGGTTTGAAATACTCAAAAAATGGTATTTTCAAACCATTTTGAATATACGGGAAGTTAATCACAAAAAGAGTCCCAAATCATGAAATGAAAATGATTCCATGGATTTCATTGCGTTATTTTTGTTTCATGACCACTTGGTCATTCTATTTTAGTTTACAGTAATGCATGATTATGTGGTTGAAACCCTAATCTGGGTTTATAGTTCATTTAGGCTTAGTATTAGTTTAGATTTCATTTATTATATGTCCTGATAGCCTAAAATTTCTATTCTGTCTTGTTATTTTGCATTGATGAGCCCTATAAACCGGAATGGTGTTAAAAATCACATGAATGACATAACCATTTTTAGCATTCTGAAGTAGGCTACTACGCTAACCGCCCTACGATGCTAGCCATGTTGGCACCGTAGGGTATGTTTAGGGTCGTAACTGCCTCAGAATGTGTATAAAAATTGTTTTACGATGTGAGCCTCACATTGTGGCCCCAGGGTCACGACGTAATTTTTTTAGTCTCGCGTCGTGAGATCCAATATTCTTGCAATTTACACAAAAACCCACTTACGACGCTAGACTCACGATGTAATCATAGGATTATGTCGTAATTTAATGTTTGGCGTCGTACCTCGCAATTTCACAAACACTTCTAAAATATTTCATTTACGACGCTAGTCCCACGACGTGATCCTAGGATCACGTCGTAATTTAGTAGCTAGCATCGTAACTTCTACCTTTTTCAAAAATTTCCACATTCTCCCCCTACGACACTAGTCATAGGAGGATCACGTCATACTTTCTTGCCTAGCGTCGTAATCTCCCAAGTTCTAACCTGCATGCACGACGCCCAACCTACGATTTCACGTCGTAAATGTGGTTAGCGTCGTGCATAACACCATTTATTCCAAAATTCTAAAATTATTTTCACCCACCCATGACGACGCTAGCCTCACGACGTGATCCTAGGATCAAGTCGTAACTTATGTTTAGCATCATAAATTGGCAATCCCATGCCAAAATTTTCAATTTTTTATTTTCTCACTTAATTAATTGGACCCTTATATCATTAATTAAATATCAAGATTAGCAATAATTTCTAACTTGTATCGTTCTATAATATGATCATTTGTGGATAAAAATAATCATGATGACAGTTATATACAATACCAAAGTTTCAAGGGACCAAACCAAAGAAGAATTATTACTATATATAAATTTATAATTTGGTTAGTCCACTTCTTTTTGCTGCTAAAAGTAAAATTTGGTTAGTGCATTTTTTTTTTTAAACAGTGACACTCATGTGTCGGCAAAGGTGTGTGGGAGCCCAAACCACACAAATTACAAAGGGGATAAAGGGGAGGGATAGGGGCCGGGTGGGGATCGAACTCCCAACCTATGGTTAGTGCTAGATTATTAAAAGTATGATATGATAAGAAATTTTTGATTCCGAATATCATATTTAATAAGTACTAGATTTTTTCGTCCGCTGCGGGTGAACTAATAGGACGATAAAAAAAATGAGAATATACCTTTTTTTTCTTTGGATTACATGAGATTCAAAGTCTTTTACTTAAATAGTGGTCGGAATGCATGCAACAAAAATTTAAAAGGAAAATAAAGGAGAGAATAAGATGAATGTTTGAAGTTCCTTCATTAATGAAGGAACTTCAAACCCACAACCAGGTGGAATATTGATATAGGATTATAGTATAACTTTTAGACACAAAATTTTAACCTAATTAAAGTTATTTAATAATTTAATAATATTATAATATTAATATTTTAAAAATATTTTGTATACAATCAAATAATTTATATATATAGTTGTAATGAATTACAGTATATCTTTTGAAAATATATATGGAGATTTTCTTAAGATTTTGTTATATTAATAAATATAATTAATATAGTTGTAATCAATTATATTTTTTAAAAATATATTTGAAGATTTTCTCAAGATTTTGTTATATAATTTATATATTTATTTTCTAAATATAGATATTAATAATGTCGAAGATGATTTGGAATTAGTCAGCGATTACGTGTGAACTCTGTCTGTTTATGTGTTTTAATAAGAGCCGATTTTATGAGCGTATAATGACAGATGAACCCCTTAAAATTAAGAATGATGAATTAAAATTTGAATTTCTACTGTTTATAACACTAATATTCTTTTGGTTCGAGGAGTTAAATAGAGAATCTGTTATGAAATAGTATTCATTGCGTATGAATATTGACGATGGTATTGACTGATGAAGCAATTTATTACTATTACTATTTACTACTTTCTCTGTTATTTTTTAAGTGCACTCATCCTGCATTTCACGCAGTCCAATATAAATTTTTAAACGTCAATGACTCAAATTATATATAAATAAAAATTAAAAAAATATTATAAAACTACGTGATTAGATGAATCTAACAAGATCTCACTTGACTATTTTATCTTATATAACTATGCTAAAAAAATTGATCAAAGTTACCTAATGAATAATAACTACTATGATAATGGAGTACTTAAAAATTACAGAGATAGTATTAGTTAGGCCATCCTTTAATTTGGTCTCCATCGCGAAGACTCAAAACTTTGTCTATGTTTGGCAATTAGCTGTTAACTCATTACCTGAGTAATAAGTGAGTCAAAATTAGTTGTTTTAGCAAATTTTGAGATCAACTTTATGCATACAATAAGTTGAATTCTAAAATGCTACTCTTTGCAGCCGTTCAAAAAAAGCTGATTGTACATATTTAAGTTACTTTGTTTTTTTTTTCTATTTTTTTATATAAAAAAATTGTCTCACAAATAAGTTGATTCAATTTAGTTGTTTAACCAAACAGCTCATTTAAGATGGTAGAGTTTATACTGTTAAACAACTTTATAGTTAACAAGAAGGTTAAGAGTCGGATAGTAATTTAGATTCTCAGTCATAAGATTAGAAGTTAAAACTCGATCTCTAAGTCAAGAACTAATCATCGATTAATAAGGTTTAAATTATAATAAGATTATTTTCGCCATGTTTTGAATTATAATACATGAAAGTGATAGGTAACCATCAGGGTTGTCAATATCCCCTTTAACTTTCATTTATTACACATAAAAATAATTATAATTATATACTTCCTCAGTTTTCTATTATTTGCTAGGGACTCATTGTGCATGCAGTATAATGCATATTTTAAACTATTAATAACTCAAGTTCGGTACAAGAAAAAATTTTAAAAGTTCGATATTTAAAAGCTTATACTTCCTCTGTTTTCTATTATTTGCTACGGAATCATTGTGCATGCAGTCTAATGCACATTTTAAACTATTAATAACTCAAGTTCGGTACAAGAAAAAATTTTAAAAGTTCCATATTTAAAAGCTACACGACAAGACGAATCTAATAAGATCTCACTTGGCTATATTTTAACTTGTATAACTATGATAAAACTTTAAATGAAATTGTGTGTGAATAGTGTCAAAACACATATGGGGCTATTATTTACAAAGGGAGGAAGTGTTAACATTTTATTCTTAAATAACTTCTTTTTTTGGGTAAGCCAAGTCAATGGCCTGAGAAAAATACAACAACCACACGAAAATACAAAAGAAGGAAACAAAAAGAAAACAGTGAGGAAGAGACGAACAGAGCAAAAACAAGAAACGAAATCAAAAACACAGAACTAGGAACGTAACTAGCTAAACTCAATTAGGGTCCAAAGCAAATGGAGCACATTCCTCCTCAGTTTTCACAGTCTCCCTGGCGTGTTCAGCCTCCATAGGGGTCTTTCAGTTCTCCCCCTTACCCTCGTCAGTCTCTTTCTCCGAGTAAGCAGAATTGATCTTTGTCGGTGGATCCTCGTTCACTTCCGCCGGCCTTGCCCTTTTAGCTAGCATGGGGTTGCCATCGGAGTGGGAGGTAGGTTTCTCCGGTGCACCTTTGCCCCCAAATTGGGGTGCTTTTCCCTTCAATTTATTCTTTCCCTTAGAACCCATCGTGTTTGTTATTGGCTAAGGGGCCTGTGTCCGACCAGGGCTTTTGAGCTTTTTTCCTTGGGGTACAAAAGCCTCCGCCCCAGCAACCTTCTGTGGTCCATTGGGCCTTTTTTTTATGACTTTGATCCAATTTCCTCCTGATGGCTGTGGAGGAGCATTCGTCCCTTGTTATGCTATTTCCATAAATTCTACTTTCCCATATACACTCACGTGATCAACTTTCTGAATGTCTGAGCCAGTAGCAAGAGTTTGATGTGTTGCCTCCACAACTTTGTTATCCTTTTTAGTGTTCCATTTCCTGCCAACTTCCACTGCAAGAGCCTCCCTTTTGTCTTTCTTCCGATTTGTAGAATTTTTTCCTTCCCCCTCTGCAAGTGTCAAATTGTCCTTCCCAGGACTCAGCGCAATGCCAGTCTTTGTCGGCACCGGTGTCTCCTCACCAACCATCTCCGGCGAGTATTTGCAAACATGGCTCCCATGTCCATACCGATGACATTTTGTGCTAAGAAGGTGAAGCCCTTCATAGGCAACCTTTTGCCACCTCTCACCAATCAAAATACTTGAAAGTTGAAACAACAGGAAAATTCAAGTCTATCTTTACAGAAACCCTAGCAAACTTTCCTCTGTTCACTCCCTTAGTCACTGCATCAAGTCGCACTAGTTTCCCTAAGGCCGGATCCATCTTTGTGAGCAAAATTTCTTCATAATGCTTAAAGCATAACCCTGGAAACCGAGCCTAAACGACTGTCTTCTTGGGGGTTTCCTCATCCTCTATGAAGTTCGGTCTCCATGGACACACCATCAAGTAGCTATCAAAGACAACCCAAGGACCATCATGAAGAACTCTTGTGCGATCTGCCAGAGGGCCATATACCCAACTTTCTTGCCCAAGACCGAAATGATTAGGCCATCTTCAAATGGCTTGCACATACGTTCGTTGAGCCGTGGATCAATGGTAATGCGTGGTTTAAGACAATCTCCATCTACGAAGTCAAATGTCACTAAGTTTGCATTGGCAGGGTCTCCACTCAAAGGCCTAGGGACTGTAGTTTTCCCTTCTATCACTCTATCACGGAAGGAGACAGTAGAACCATTAGTAAAAACGAAGGGGGGCGGGCTTGCCAGAGAGTTGTGAGGAGGCGGGGTTGAGGGAGCAGAGCTCACAGGAAGCTCCATTCCTAGAGAGAAGGAGGAGAGAGTTCTATAAGTGTCACCGTGGTTAATTATTAACTTTGGTTTTTGTCCTTGATTACAAAGCACCAAACGTCAGTATGTAAATCTTCAATTTGCATAAAACTCAATTAGTGCAAATTCGTGAAAAATATTCAGTTACTTAAAATCTTAGAAATTAGACATTGAGATTTTAAAAGTTAGCTCCCATATTATATAACACTAATTTATTTATTTTTCTGGATGATCCATTAAAGGAATGGAAAATGGGTGCTAGGAGTTCATGCCACACAAATTATAAAGGGTACAAAGGGAAAGAATAGAGAGTCGAGTGAGGATTCGAACCCCAAATCTCTTAGGTTGGGAATTAGGGGATTTGACCCCTATTTTGAGTCAACGAAATCAGACAACAGTGTGCCTTTACTGTTGGGCTCATTGGCCCATTTTAAATGTTTTAAAATTGTTGTTAAGGCTTCATTTGGGCTTTCAGAAAATCTAGCTGGCCCATCTTCGGCCTTTTCAGTTCTCACCTCCAACTGCACTGGGAACCAAGACCAACGCCCCAAAATACTTACTTTGGGCCAAATCGGCGACCATCAAGTACCATGGCGATTTTACGAGCGCAGTCGCGAATGGACGTTCTTCTGAAATCTGAAGCAGTTTGCTTATCAATCTTTGGGTAATTTGATTTTGATATAAGCCATGGGTAAGGAATGAAGAAGCTGAGAGTTCAGCATCTGCAGTGATTGCTCATTTGCTTGAGTATACAGTCGTGAAATCCAACGACGCAGAATAATTTATGCGGCGACTCGAGCTGTCGGTTTCACCGTATTTTTCATGTAGGTGCACGCAAAGATCTTCGTGTAGGTACAAATTGGGTAAAATTTTGATTATTGTGAATCGTCTAGTTTCCGCTGTATTGTTCCTCTAATCTTGTTTTCTCTCTATTATATTCGCCGCCTTGCTGTATGTTTGGTTTTTGTTCGTTGGAGTCGCGTCGCCGAGGCAAACTGACTCCATTTTCGTGCCAAGTATGCACTAAACACCAGTAGAACCGATCAAGTCAATCTCTTCCAGCATACAGGTAGATCTTTGGTTTATATTTTGCTTTGATTTTACACGGTTTTATTTGGTTTATTGCTGGAGAATTTAGGATCATGAACAAGCATATTAGGGGAAAAATAGCCAAATAAGTAATTCGTTCTCTACTATTAAATCCAAATCCATTATTTTTTGCTTAATTAGTGGAAAAATGACTGATTTGAATTTAATTAGCAGAGAGAAACTGTATCAGGTGAAAATTTAGTAGGCTAGTCTTGACAGATTTAACTGTTTACTGATAAACAGCGATTCTGATCTCTTATCATATGAAACTGTACATATACATATGCACACATTATTTACCCACTTTAAACTGCAATTAGTAACCTGCATCAGAATACTCCACTAATATACATGGAATCACAATGATTAAGCAACAGTCATGCTTCCTTTCTCATACCACAACTTGCAACACAGTTTTTCTTTCTACATGCTACTACGAGCTTCACCTCATAATATCCATAACTTCGGGATAAGATATATCGGGAGAGGACATCAAACTATGCAATACGCATCCCTTAACTAGATAAACTATTAAACAATGAAGGGTTTCCAAAAGAAACCCTAATAATTGAGATAGACAGATAGATAGACATAGGCGGTGGTATTCAACTTCAAGTTCTTGATGCCTTTAATTTCCTTGTCTTTGCTGGTGGTTCCCCTTACAAATCTTGGTCCCCTCTGTGCATATCATATCTATCTGGAAAGATCGGTACACGTGATCCCTTTTTGAGCACATGTATTTTGGTTCAAGAAAATCAAGATTTTTAAAACTTACCCGGAACTAACTAGGTTTTGCAGATGTAGCGGGGGAATATGATTCAAAGAATTCTTTGTTCTCCTTCATTAGCTCGTTCCACACTGAAAATTTCAGAAAGAGAATACGTCGATCAGGCTAGGCAAAGTAGCTTAGAGTATTTGATCCACTATTTTAAAAGCGAGATTGAGAGATAAAGGGTGAGATAATAATAAAGTTTTCTTCTACAAAGATCATGAAAGCTTATATGATTTCCTGCTAAATAGCGAATGATGGAATAAGTGCATGAACTGCGTATACTATGTATGATAAATCAAGCACCTGTTAGGGTTACAAGAGGTTGAATTCTAGCATTTTCTTCCAAGGCCTTCACACACTGTTCTCTATCCATACGAAACAGCAAACACCTCTCTATCATGTTCTGCACCTGCAATATATTTGATTTTTTTGTGTGCAGAAAACGTTATTTGGCATTGCGAAGCCTGCTCGATCAGTGATATATAATGAAGTATGCATAACGCATGTATAAACGTGTGTATACCATTCTAATGTAGGTACAAGGATCGCAATGCAGGCAAGGGAAAGAATGGCAAATCTGTCTACCATCACACATTTCCTCAAACAGGTTAGTGGACAACAGGCCAAATCTTTTCAATATTATATGGAAACTTAGAAGGAGTAGCTAGACTGGGAAAAAGCAAAAGAAAAACTAGGTAGATATAGGAAGCAAACAAATGACGTAAAAAAAAAAGTGGAAGCGGGGGGAGAACGATGATGAAAAGATATTTGTGGACAGCCTCTAAACAATTCTTATCAATTACCAAAAAGCAGTAGTATCCAGTGGTGTGTGTGTGTGTGTACATATACTATAATAAGATGGGGTGGGGAGGATTGTTATCCACAATATCCAAGTGAAGGGCCCAAAATAGCACATGTAATCCAAACAAGAGATTCATCTCATCTCATACCAGATAAGAGAATCTGTAGTGTCTTTAAGAGGGGAGGGGAGGGGAGGAGGGGAGGAGGGCTGTAGACTGCATGCAATGTACCATGTCACCTAATTCTCTCATTTTTTGGTCCCCACAATTTGATGTTAAGTCATATTATTAGTGGTCCCCTCACAAAAGTCTTACCATGTTTAAGGTTCTTTTTTGATCTTAACACAGGCTTCAACAGTAAACTTGTAATGTGATCCTAGGTTTTACTAATTATATTCAGAATTTTCATGATTCTCTTTTAAATAAAATTTCTATTGTAGAGTATATTCATTTACTAAAGCTATGTTTGTATTAGCTATGTAATATCATTTTCAATTTCAAGTGGTATTTTGGAAATCATCTACAGTACTTTCCCAGAATGTGCGTTTCAGACATATATTCTTTCTTCCCCACCCTAATTTTTTTTCCCAAGCTAAAGAAGATCCACACAGAGCTCATTTGATAAAAATGAATAATGCCTATATATGAAGTTTTAAGCGTAAATAATAAAATGGCTAAATTTAGGTAATTAAATTATATGTGATAAAGTTGAAATGAATAAAATTGATAACTAAAGTTATTTATAATTCTTAAAAAATACATAATGGAAGTGAATCATGCATCAGTACTGATAAGCTGTATTATTGGACAATGCCTTAATAATGTATTGGCCATACGATAATAATTTAGAAATTAAAAAAGAATGACAAGATACCTTGATACAAAATCTAACAAATATTCGTCATGAACAGCTGCGGACAAAGTAGTACTAGACTACTAGTACATGCACTAATTAATTAATTGCTCAGCTGCCGTCTATCTAAGCCGTCATTTATTACTATGTTTCCCACTTTTTTGCATTCCCATTTTCTTGCTTTCGCTTCGCAAGTTGTAAAAAAGAAACCTTTTTTTAATCCTGCTCATTAATTAGTGCCACCCATTTTACTATTTTCTCTATGCAAGTTGCCTTTTAAAATTAGTGGGGAAAACTCAAACAACCTTATTATTATCTTGCTCATATATAATTAATGAGTGCATCCATTTAAATCTGATTTTCCAACACATGTGTACGTATGGAAGCGTACACATGAACGTGGTAAACCAGTAGCCAGTGATCGATCATAAACGTCACACAAATTAAAATCGACAACTAGCATCTTCATTAATAATTGAATTGGCCCTTGTGTCAGTATACATTCTTTTCAGAGGTGTTGCTGTTTGCCTGTTTTCTCCTCTCAAATACGTGGAAAATATGATGAGTGGTGTTTTGTTTGGTTTAATAATTTCGTAGTTATAATTGAGAAAGAAAAGGGTCAGGTACATGTTAATCGTTACTAATTAGTGACGCAGCATTGAGTGAGCACGTACGACCCGACCCAACTTAGAATTAGACAAGACACATACAAGTTGACACAAGTTGAGTTTTGTTTT
Organism: Hygrophila difformis; assembly: GCA_030278955.1. Taxonomy (NCBI): domain Eukaryota; kingdom Viridiplantae; phylum Streptophyta; class Magnoliopsida; order Lamiales; family Acanthaceae; genus Hygrophila; species Hygrophila difformis. Next base: position 27,213 of record JAOANR010000028.1, read on the forward strand.
TACACCATTATTTGGACATGTGAAATACGTCCTTGAGCAAAATGATACGGTCCATCCACTTCATATCTATATATATCCGAGATTTTTAATCGTCTGCACATGTGTATTATTATGCATAGAAAGGGAGAACTTTATTAACTACAAAATGTAAATAAATACTACATTTATTACAAAAAAAGCCCCGTTTCTATCTCATTCATCGATATGATATTTGAAAACCCTCCTTCATGCCGCATCCCAATCCCGGGGGTCATTTTAGAAATCTCTTACTAATTACTAACACATACTTCACTTATTACCTTTTTTTTTTTTTTTTCCTAAACAACAGGCTAGGCTAGGAAAATGCGGTGGGCCCCATCATCATCATCATCATCTTAAATTTCCGTGATCTTTTTTTTTGTATTTTTTTAAGGGTGATCTTTTTTTTCTTGTTTTTCTTTTTTTTTTTTTTAACGTGAACCAATGTACTAGTTTCTTAATTAATTTTTAGATCAAGAGCAACATCTTGTCAAGATAGATCTTTTCCAAAATAACTCTCAAGAAAACTGATGTTAAGAGACTAGAGGGCGTAACTACTCATGATAGCTGTTGTTAATATAGTGGATCTTATTCTTCTGTAGGTTTGATTATTGATTTTACATTTTTTTTTTTTTTTTTTTGCTCTATTACTTCACTCACTATAAGAATTTCGCGGGTAGGTGACGAAAAGATTTCGTCGCCTTGTTCGTCGCCTAGAGCGCTAGGCGACGAACAAGGCTAACAAGGCGACGAAATCCGCCAGGCGACGAGGTTTTAGGCGACGACTTTAATAAATTTTCGTCGCTAAATTCGTCGCCTTGCCGCGATTTTCTTGTAGTGACTATTTTTTATGAGAGATACAGCAAGGAGAGTGATTATGATAAAATTATGAATGAATTAAAATAGTAAATGAAATATATACCACAAAACAATAACGTATAATATGTTGTATTCACCCAAAAATAGCGTATAATATGTTAATGTCTTAATTAGTTAACTATTATACTTATTTTTAAGAAACGCAGGAATTGTGCATTTAAAATAGAACAGGGTAGTAATTCAGATTTCGAATGAAGCTAAGTAGAATATTTGTTGAGTGTGAATTTTGCAGGAGTTACAAATTTGTGTTTCTAGGTTCATCTTTCTTCCTCAGTTTATTCTGTATTTTGTTTTCGAGCGAGGTATATTACAAGTCACAACACTTGAGTTTTTTCAGAAACATATTAGTTAATTGATAAATTTCCTAAAATCTCAATATGATATATGTTAAAAAAAATAAAATAATTGATAAAATAAAAAAATATTTTTTAAACCAATTATTCTTGATTAATTTTCATTCGTTTAATGGTTGTAATTTGTAGCCCCATAACCCCTATCAATCAAGAATACTGATGAATACAAAACATTGTCACTAACCTGTTTAACAGTTGGGCTAAATCTTATTCCAATTTGGACCCAAATACTACAAGCCCAACACTGCCCTAGGCCCAACAGAATAATAAATGTTTTCCCATTTTATGGGATCCTTGTTCTTGATTTGCCTTGATACATTTTGTAGTCATGCTTAGTTAATTATGTTCATCAGATATTCCAGAGTTTAGGAATTAGGAGAAGTTGTTATTTGAATGAAGACTGGTCTTTTCTTTCCATGTTAGACCATCTCCATTATTCTCCTATGACACCTCGAAACTTGCTGCCATCCATTGCAAGAGCAACAGCATGTGCTTGGAAACACAATTTAAAGCACATTTCTCTCTATCTTTTCTCACACCTCCACTGCAGTGTTGGGGAAGAAGACTGGATTAAAGGAAAAACAAAATAGGATACTTGATCAAATGCTTTTTTCTTATTCATGGCATGCATCAATGGCATGTATAAATACATCAATCGGATAATTCTAGAAACTCAACATACATTTAATCCATTAATTCATGATGAGTTTCCAATGATAAATTTTGACTGACATAATTATTGAAAATGACAAATTATTCATTCAACACCCCCTCTTAATTTGTAATTTTCAAGAGGGTCTTGAATTCTTCCATCTTCTCCTTGGCTAAGGGTTTTGTCAGGATGTCCGCTGGCTGCTCCCTTGTTCCAATATACTCACAGCAAATTTCACCTTTGTTTACCAAGTCGAGAATGAAGTGATGACGCAACTCAATGTGCTTGCTCCGAGCATGAAAAACTGGATTTTTGTCATTGCAATGGTCGACATATTATCACAGAAAACTGTTGTAGCTCCTTCTTCCTTCTGCTACAAATCAATAAGAATTTTTCGAAGCCACACGGCCTCACAGGCACCACTTCTTGCTGATGCATATTCAGCTTCCGATGATGATAAAGCAATTGTATTTTGTTTTCTTAAGCTCCAGGAAATGGGTTTATTCTCAAGCAGAAAAGATATCCTGATGTGCTTCGTCGATCATCAAAAGAACCTGCCGAGTCACTATCCGTGTATCCAACCAATTTGTTGCTCAACTCCTTGACATATTTGAGGCCTTGATTCTTGGTTCCCTTCAAGTACGTGAGAATTCTTTTCGCTGCTACATAGTGATTATGAGTATGATTCTTCATAAACCTTGAAACCACACTCACAGATTGCACTATGTCGGGTCTTGTGTTGGTGAGATATATTAAAGATCCCACTAGACTTCTGAACATCCTTTCTTCAGCCGGTTTAGAGCCATCATTTTGTTGTGGCTTTCATTATAGGCCATTGGTGTTGCAACAAATTTACAAGCTTCCATTTGAAACTTTTTGAGGAGGTCATCCATATATTTTTCTTGTGTAACAAAGATGTTGCCTTTGGATTGTTGAAGTTGAAAGCCAAGGAAATATTGCATGACGCCGAGATCGGTCGAACTCACTCATCATTGCCTTTTTAAAAGTTTCAACCATCTTCGAATCAGTGCCTACATAGATTAAGTCATCTACATACAAACACACAATCAAGAATTTGTTATTTCCATCATATTTCACATAAAGAGATGGCTCGCTTTGACTTCGTTGGAGTCCAAAACGCAGAAAGTAAGAATCAATCCTGTTGTTTCAAGCTCTTGGAGCCTGTTTAAGGCCATAAAGAGCTTTTTAAAGCCGATATACCATATCCTCTTTACCACTCACGACGTAGCCTTCAGTTGGTGTACATAGACTTCTTCATCCAGCTCCCTATTTAGAAAGGCCAATTTCACATCAAATTGGAACAGTGGCATTTCCAGTTGAGCTGCTAAAGCAATAACAACTCGAATAGTCTCTATTCGAGCCACTGGTGCGAACATTTCACCAAAATCTATTCCAGGCTGTTGTGCATAGCCTTTCGCCACCAGTCTCGCCTTATGTTTCTGAATGGTTCCATCTTGACCAAACTTGATTTTATATGCCCATTTTAATCCAATGGCAGATTTTCCCTTCGGCAAATGAACCAACTCCCATGTCTGATTTTTCACAATGATTTTAATTTCTTCATCCCTCCAAACCTCCTTTATCACAGCCTCTTCATAACCTTGTGGTTCTCCAGCAAATAAGACAAAATTAGTTGAGGCATAGATATCAGATAAAGACCGATACCTTTGAGGAGAATCAGATTCTGAGGCAACATTTGAGGGATTTAAATTCTCTAACTCTCCATTTGTCCCTGGTGTTCGTATTAGACAGGAGGGGATCAAACGAGTTCAATAAGTCTCCTTCAGCAATTGAAACAGCATGCTCCTTACTTTCTTCCCATTCCATGATGCAATCTCATCAAAAAACTGCTTTGTTGTTGGATTCAAAAGACGGTATCCTTTCGATTCGTCACTATAGCCAATGACGACAAATTTCTCTCCTTCTCATCAAACTTGTCTCGATTCTGCGGCAATACATGTGCATATGCAATGCACCCAAACACCCTCAAATGATCCACAACAGGTTTTTTTATTATGCCATGCCTCGGAGGGAGTTTTGTCTAGAACCGCCTTTGTTGGAGAGCGATTGAAATCATATACTGCCATGTTCACGGCTTCAGCCCATAACTCAGTCGGGAGCCCTTTTCCTTTCAGCATACTACATGCCATTTCTTCAATGTACGATTTTTCCTCTCGGCAACGCCATTTTGTTGAGGGGTGTGCGAACCGTGAGTTGTCTTCTAATCCCATTTGCTTTGCAATACTCCAGAAAAGGTCCATAACAAATTCTCCACCCCGGTCCGTCCGAAGTGTCTTAATTTGATGGCCACTTTGTTTCTCTGCAAGAGCCTTAAATTGCAAGAATGTTCCGAACGGCTCTGATTTCTTATCCAGAAAATATATCCAAGTCATTCTTGTATAATCATCAATAAAGAGTATAAAGTACCTCTTATTGCCAAGTGAAGGAGTTCGAGTTGGACCGCAAAAATCAGAGTGAACCAGCTCCAGGGGATTTCGGGCACGCCAAGGCGTTTTTGGAAATGGAATCATGTGTATCTTACCATACACGCATCCTTCACAAACTCCATCATCCGAGTGAAGTTGACGGAAGCCCAGACACCATATCCTTACTTTTTAAAAGCTTCAAGCTCTTGAAATTTAAATGTCCATATCTTAATTGCCAAATATATGACATGTTCTGAACATCACATTTAAAAGCCAAAGCTTTGAACCTCTCCAGTGTTCAATGGAAACAAGCAGTTAGCATTCATCTTCACCACTGCCACTTTCTCACTTTTCTTCTTATAAAAAATTTCACATCTTCCATCATCAAAAATAAGCTTGTATCCATTATTCATCATTTGTCCAACACTCAACTGATTATGAGAAATCTTTGGAGAATAATAAACAATCATGAATCAGCTTTTTATTACCTCCTGTTGAGTGCACCGATACAATTCCTTGTCTTTCAATATCCAAGCGCTTGCCATCACCAAGCTCAATTTGTGTGGAGAAGCTTTTATCTAGATGGACAAAGGATCATGGTTTCCAGTGATGTGGTGGCTACATCCACTGTCCAAAAAACCACATCTCATTGAGTTTCTCATTACTGGAATTATAAAACAACTTTTCCACGCTTTCTTCTTTTGTAAAGTTAGCTCCAATATTCCTTTTTCGGCATCATGCTCTTTATTTTTGTACCAGCAGTCCCTGTCGGAATGGTTAGGAGCTTTACAGCGCGTACAACGATATCGGCAATTTTTTACTCATGGCCTGGCTTTTTGCAAACATAGCAGCAGTTGTCTGATCTTGGTGGCCGCTGAGAGTTGTTTGTTGATCGCCTCGTCCACGACCAGTGCCTCCGCTTATTTTATCAAAAAATCTTTTCTTTGATGACGATTCTCCTTTTTCTTCCGGACCTGTAACATTATGCTTTCCAGTATCAAGATTAGCTTTCAATTGGAAAGCCTGCTACAGTGGTTGTGCGGAATAGTTATTTCCTCTCCTTTCATGCGCTTCCAGAGAGCTAAATAACTCATATCATGTGAGTTGTGCTTTATCCTTTGTCTCCTCAATTACCGCCACAATGTGTTCGAAACTTTTGCGGGAGAGATATGAGGATTCGTTCAACAACTTTCTTTTCAGGGATTGTGTTCCCACAACTTTTAATTTGATTGACTATCTCCGTGACCTTTGAAGAAAAGGCCTGAATGGTTTCATTTTCCTTTCATTGACAGATTGTCAAAATCCCTCCACAAGTTTTGTTGTAGGATTCTTTAGGGCCATAGCATTTTTCTTCGTGTTTCCTATAATGCTTCCATGTCTTCTTCAGAAGGTTCTTCTGTGTTGGCTTGGATGCCATCTTCAATCACATCCCATAGATCTTGCGATTCGATTAGCGTCTCCATTTGCGAGCTCCAGTAATCATAGTGTTCTCCATCGAATATGGGTATTTGGCCTGGAGAATATGAAGAAGGTTAATGGATTCGCCATGGTTAGCTCTGATACCAAATTTGTTGGGAAGAAGACTAGGAACTCAACATACATTTAATCCATTAATTCATGATGAGTTTCCAATGATAATTTTGACTGACATAATTATTATTGAAAAGGACAAATGATTCATTCAACATGCATTGTATACTTCTACTACAGAAAAATTAGTTTCTCAACAAAATCAGGATTGTTAGTTTTTACCTTGAAAGTTGTAAGTTTTGAATATGCAGAGCACCACAAGGTTCAAAGGAATTGTAGCAGATTTAAGAGCTATGATTCTAGATCATTAGTCTTTACCTTGATCATGATTTGGAAATGGACCTTGTTATAATTGCTTCAAGATGGTTTGGCACCAGCAGAAAGAGAAATTGTTGGAATGCAGTTTAGCCTGCGTTTTGTGTCAGGGAATAACAAAACCGATGATGAGAAGCTGTGGATGACATGAAATTGTATGCTGTGGAGCCACATGGGCTCAGATCCTGTGAGTTTATTCAAGAAAATGGTTGTTAAAGGTTGCTCAAAGAAGAAATTTTAGTTGCATTATTGTGTAATTTATAAGTAACTGGGAAAGGCTTTGGTGGACTGGTACTCTCCCCCTGTGGAATTTTCATCAAGACTAGGAAATTGTTTAAGGTTATACCACCCATAGAACCTCATTGTTTTGTTATGTGCAAAAAAGGGCATTTCATTTTACACAAGTCTTCCGAAGGTGAATGGTTACGGTGCGGACGACGATTTGGAAGTATGGTAAAGACACCAATCTCATCCGTTGAATTAAATCTAATAACTATATTGAAAAGGATAAAATTCTTTTAAAAAATGGTTTCTTCATTTCATGTCGCTGAATATACTATATTATGTCGCTGAGATATGCATATATCGTTGATATATACTATAGCATGTCGCTGAGAAATATTATATCAAGTCGCTGAATTGTATAGGCCTTGTTGCTAAATTGCATAGGCTATGTTGCTGAATTGTGTAGGTTCTGTCACTGAGATGCGTTAAAATGCATAGAACTATGTCGCTGAAATTCATAAAATTGTATCATTGTAATGAATACAATAATGTCTCTGAATTGCATAGGCCATGTCGCAGAATTGTGAATGGTCCGTCGCTGAGATGCATTTAAAATCGCAATAAACTTCAAATGGCTCTAACTTCAAACGTCGCTGAGATGAATACAATAATATTGCTGAATTACATAGGCCGCGCACTTGAGATGCATTTAAAATCGCAATAAACTACAAACGGCTCTAACTTCAAACATCGCTGAGGTGAATACAATAATGTCGGTGAATTACATAGGCCGCATCGCTGGATTTGATTGGCCCATCGCTGAGTTTTGTATGTCATGTTGCTGAATTGTATATCCTCCTTTGCGAATTCAAAAGATTAAATACCTAACAGTAAAATTACGAAACTAACCCTACATATGAGGTACATCATTTTTCTTTTCCAAAAAATATAAAAATCAGTTATTTTTCTATTTATTACCAAAATAGTCCGCTACAAATGCTAATTATGTCCAAACCAGACCCTTTTTTTTACTAATTATGTTCCAATTGCTGACGCGGCAATGGTTTAAATTTAAACCTGACACGTGGGCATAATATTAGTCCTTTTTCTTTTATCTTTTGTCAATTCAGTCATAAACTTTTATGTTGTTCCATTTAGTCCTCTAACCAAATCGGTCATTTTTATATTAATTGGTCTCAAACCTTTCAAATTATTTCATTTCAGGCCTATAACCTTAAATTTTTATTACTATTAATCCATTTATCAAATAAATGCTAACATACTTCCGTAAATAAAATTAAACACCAAACCTCATACATTGAGTTTGACTGCCTTGTTACGGGTCTTCCAAGTTTCGGGATTTTACGGACTCTCTAAACACCCGACCGTAACCGATGGTTCATTGGTTCCGGTTTCCTTCAGCAACAATTAGCAACAATCATACTTTGTTTCCTACATTAGAACGTAGCAATGTTTGAGTAAATGATTTAATTTTAAATTAACAAGCAACAATTAGCAACAATCCTACATTGCGAATTTAACCAATTAAATACCTAACAAGTAAAATTACGAAACTAACCCTAGAAATGATCTCAACCGTTAGATGATAGAAATGATCAACGGTTGCGGACAGTGTTCGCATGGACATGGTGTCCGCTGCCATACCAAAGTGCTTCCGAAGAGCATTATGGGATAAGAAGCAGGCTTTGGATTTTTCCTTGAATATGATGTTGGGGGTTCTGAAGTTGCTATTTTAAGTTGTAACACATAACAAATCATTTGGAAAGCAGCATGGATCACATTTTGGCTATTGATTATTTGATTATGATTCCTTGATTATTTATAAGGGTATTTACATTTTTTTTGGAAAGCATAAGGGTATTTACATTTAATCCCATACTCCATAACATGATCAAATAAAACAGCAGAAAAGAGGTCTGTGATGGGTTTTTTTTATTTTCAAACTAAATTAAATGGATTTTGTTTATGAGAGAATGCCAGAAAATTGCAGGAAGCTATTAAATGAATGAGCTATAAAACATGGCTGTGTACAATACAGAAGGCAGGTTTCAAATTAACTAACACCTGATTTTCCAAGTTGGGACTTGAAACAGCATACGAAAGCCGGTTTCAAATTAACACATTTGAAATGCATGGAATTAAAACTGAAGCAGCAGGCAGATTAAAATTCTTGCAAGAATGTGCACTTATGGAGTTGATTTAAAAATTCCACCCAACTTCCTGAGATTGCGATTTAATTCCTCAGCCGTTGTTCAATGTTGAAAAAAAGAATAAACAATATAAATAATAACGCTCGTGCGTAGAATTAACATGGAATATTACACTTAAAAGACTTGGAAATATTGTACCCCACCTCTCTCTAAAAAAAAGAAGCAGCAGCTGAAGCACTTGAAATATATAAATCTTAGGCCAAAAAGAACCCTTAATAAAATGATGGAATTCTATATGAAATTATCATTAAAAAAAATAAACAAAAAATAATTTTTAAAGAAAAAAAAAAACGCCTCTTGAAGCCGCCAAGCGCCAAATAAGAGTCCCTTTGGTCAACTCATTACTTGGATATTTGGAATACTTTGACACGACAAAACCCCGGTCAAACTTTTTTTGGCTTCTAAATGACTGAAATTCCTAAGTATGTATGTATGTATGTATGTATTATTATTATTATTATTATTATTATTATTACTAGTAAGTAAACCCGTCGAGACTCGACGGGCATAATTATATATATTTTATATAATATATATTTATATTATATAAAGTTATAATAAATTATATTTTGAGTAATGAAAAACTTGTAATGATTTTATATATATATTCAAAAGATGTTGTATATGATAATATAATTTAATTATTTTTAAAATTAACAATGAAGTAGGTTGAAACTTGTTATACAGATGATACTAATGCTGCTTGCTGCTTCGGATGGGTGTTTTTGAATTGCCATATTGCTGCTACTGATATCTGTATCAAAGTGGAGACGTGCCAGGTTTGTAGTCGGAGGCGTTGGTAGTAAATGAGTGTTAGATGTTTGCTTTGTAGATTGGATATTGCTGTTGCTGTCATATTACTGATGCCAGCCTCTTATTGCTCTTGATGTACTAAATCCATCGGATTTGTTATTAATAATGAAAACAGCTCATTTTCCTCTCAAAAAAAAAAAAAAAAACAAAGAAATCATATACATCCTCTTTAGCTTCTGTGGCTTATCCGATACAAATTTAACAGATTAATAAAAATAATTATTCAAAAATATTTTTGTTTAATTTGAAATTCAAATTAAAATAAAATAAAATTTAAATATAAGTATTAAGCACAATATGAAAAATTCTCTCATGATTTGTTGAAAATTTCGTTGTTGAAAAAATATTATTAGTAGGGGCTAGTATAACACTATCTTAAAAAATAATCTGAATTTGAAGTGATGCATTTTATATTTGTATATGTACTCTAAAAAAATTGCCACTATAGAATTACTTGTAGAGTTTATAATAATATCATGCGGAAATATCATATCTGATATACACGTTCAAAATCAATACTGGTTTTACCATCACATATATCAAGTATCCATTTTGTAAATTTTCTGTCATATATAAATTCATTGTAAATAACATTTCTTGTGGTATCTTGAGTTAATAATTCTTTATTGAGTATTAATAATTTAAGCCACATCTTATTACTGACACGAAATATTACAACATAATTGTTCGTGGTTAAAAACTGCTTTTAGAAGATAAAGTCCAACATTCTTTAATGATTGACATTGACATTAGTTTATAATCATAGGAAACCAAATTGCAAGTTAAAATTTTCTCATATGAAATCGAATGGGGAATTTGTTTAATCATATAGGCTCATAATCCATTCTACCAATCAATAATTTTTTTTACTTTCATGATTTTCTGAAAAATAGTTTAACCTCAATTATATGGTTCCGCATATTGGTATCTATCTATCTACTTCCATTGCCATAATTTATTCGGATTGATCTATATTCCTAAGAAGCATGACTATGCAACCCTCATTCAACTATATTTCATGATTCGATAATCCAGAACAATTGTTCGTGTTTAGAAATTCCAGTTAAAATAATTCCTTGGCATTATTTATGCTTTCATCCTCTTGACAAATATTGTTAGAACTGATATATATACATTATCATTCGCAGACATACGCTCCATGATGTAATCATTAATCGTATCAACAATCTCATTAGTAAGGATTAGTATAGCAGTATCTTTAAAAATATATGGATTTGAAGTGGTGCAGTTTATATTTGTATAAGTACTCAACAATAGCCGCTATAGGATCTCCCGTGGAGTTTATAAAATTATCATCTGTAAATGTTCATCTAATGATCAATACCACTCTTATCAATTACCATCACCTATATGAAGTATTCATTGTGCAAATTTCTGTCATATATAATTTTCATTGTAAATAACATTTCTTGTAGTATCTTGAGTTAATTCATCTTATTACATATTACTACTTTGAGTCACCCTCTTTCCAGTGACACGAGATCTTGCAACATATCACTGATATGAATAAAACTCGTTTCTCAAGATACAGTCCAATCTTCTTAAATATTGACATTGACAAATAGTCATAATAAAACAAAATGTGAGTGGGAATTCTTTTCGTCTGAAATTGAAGGGGAATTTGGTTATTTCATACGGGCACGTAATCATTCTACCCGTCAAAAATTTTCATCCCAAATAATGAACTTTGTTTTAATAAGAAGTTAAATAAATAAGTTTTTTGCAGAAAGAATTCTCGTCCACAATCTAGTGGAATACCAAATCTAGAATGTGTTGTCATACCTCTTCGAAGGAGTTGGGTGCTATTCCATTAGATGCTACAGACAGCACAATATAATCTCTCCCACAAAGAGCTAAAAATAATACTACATCCGTTCCTTTTTAAATGCACTTTTTGACTTTTGTCACTGTTCATTGAGTAGCTTTGACTCGACTTTTTAATACAGTTATAAGATAAAATATAATCAAGTGAGATCTTGTTCAATTCGTCTAATCACATAGATTTAGAATATCAAATTTTCATAATTTTTACTTGTATGGAATTTGAGTTATTACGGATTAAAAACGTGTATTGAATTGCGTGAAATGTGGGGTCCGTAGCACTTATTTAGGAACGGATGAAGTATTTTATAGATAAATTATCGATAAATGTGTTGCCAGTCCCACTACATAAAAAAAAAAAGAATCAACCTCCATCACTATCAACTACATACATTATTTTACTATAAATATTCTTTTGCTAATCAATCAATAAAGATAATACCTTTGCATGATCTGCCTTTATTTATTCTTATTATAATATGACCTCTACTATCAATACATTATTTATTTCAGATATTAAAACCTCATTCAATACCGGCATTCCAGAGAAATTTCAAATTTATAGAATTTGCAGGCATTTAGCTTTTTTAATTTATAACAAAACTGGATTTATATTTATTCTTCCGTCAATTGCAAATCTATTAAAATATATATTAATGAATTACTTCATCCGTTTGTTTTTTAAGTATTACACTTTCCTTTTTTGGGTATTTGGAAATAAATGTTACATTATCATATTCGGAATATTTTGAAGTTAATACTTTTTACTAATTGTGTTAAATTATTAATTTTTTATGTTCATTAATAAAACTCAAAATGAATAAAGGCCAAAAGTGACTCATCTTATTTTACTTTTTAATTATTGTAATTCTTCAACTAATGAATTTTGTTAACTTATATTAAATCATGTGTCATTCCTAGTGTTATACTTATTAAAAAAAAAAAGGGAGGGAGTATTTCTTAAAACAATATATTAAAAAAATAAATTTCCTTTATTATTTACTGATGGATCTATTTCGCATCCCTAATAACTCTTTATACACTTATTCCTTTTACTTATAACCCGCTTTAACGAAAATAATTAATTTACTCTAAACCAATTATCCATATAATATGAATTTTCCACAATTACATTAATAATTATAATTGTTTTGTACTTCTTCGATTTTGTTTAATAGCTACATTGACTAATTCGCTACTATTCACATACATACTTTGATTTAAAGTTTTATCATAGTTATTGAATTTAAAATATATCCAAGCGGGATCTTGTTAGATTCGTCACGTCGTGTAGTTTTTAAATATGAAACTTTTAGAATTTTTACTTATACCGAAGTTGAGTTATTAGTGGTATTAAGATGTGCATTGCACTGCGTGACAAATGGATCCGCATCAAATAAAAACGGAGGGAGCATTATTTTAATATAATAAAACATAAATAAGATTTATATTATAATCTAGATTTACATACGTGAATGATATAATATATAACATATTTAAATGATTAGGAACTCTATTCAAAAAAAATTTGATTAGCAACTATATAATTGTATATTATTTTTAGAAAATATAATTGTATATTACTTTTAGGAGTAGCGATATATTTTTTTTAAAAATGTGACCTATATACATTAGTTTATATATTCAAATCTATTCAATATATTTATTAATGTATCTTTTAATAATATAAATTCCATAATTTCAAAATGCAAAATTATATAGATAAATAAAAAATGCAAAATTCAAATTTCAAATCTTTTTAAAAGTGAACATTGTGGGAATTCCATAAAAATTAAAAATTCCATATATTTCAAAAACTGAAGATATATTAATGAATAAATAAATAATTCAAATCTTTTTAAGAGTGATATTATGAGGATTCAATGTATTCAGAAAACTTAAAATCTCTAATGAATAAATAAATAAATACAAATATAAAATTAGTAATTAAAAGATATAAAATAATATAAATAAAATACAAAGTACAAAATTTTAAATCTTTCAAATCTTCAAATATATTTGAAAGTGAACATTATGGGGATTCCATATATTTCAAAAATTGAAAATCTATAATGAATAAATAAATAATAAAATAAATAAACTACAAAAATCTAAAACTAATAAATTAAAAAAAATGAAAAAATCTATAAAATTGGAAATTTTGAAATGGAGACACCACACTAAATGTAGGATGAGTTGTTCACTGATGCTTTAATATATATATATATATATATATTATATACGAAAAAATATAGTCAAATTCGGTTTTGTTAGATTTGTCTAATCATTTAGTTTTAGAATATATATTTTACATATCTACATTTTAAGATATTAAATGTTAAACAAAGTATTGGACGGCGTGTCCAAAAGTTTCGAGACAGAAATAATTGGACAGAGGGAAATAGACTAAAAAATTTAAATTTTCGTTCTTTATTTACTTATTACTGGTGGATCTATTCGCAACTATATAATTGTATATTATTTTTAAGAGAAGTGACATATTTTTGTGAAAACATGGTCGATATATACATTAATTAATATACACAAATATTTTTATATATTTCATTAATGTATCTTTTAAAAATATAAATTCCATATATATTGCAAATTTCATTTAGATTTGAAATTTTATTTTTAAAAAAATTGAAAATTGTGGGAACTCTATATAAATTGAAAATTAAATACTTGTATCTTTTAGAAAATAAAAATTGGAATTTTCATGTACACATAATATATCTTTAATATGAATAAATAAATCTGACTTGCAATATACATTTTGATTACATCATTCACTATACAAAAAAAAAATAACCAAAATTGAGAACAAACCTAACAAAAATTACCAACATTACAATACGTTCACCATATTGAAACATAAACGCAACATAATTCTTAGTTGTCAGTGCAAAACTTCATCATAATAATCATATGGTATAAAACTGAAAATCTATAAGTAAATACTAAATGCATTAATAAATCTTAAAATAAATAAAATATAAAATATAAAATAATAAAATCTAAAATAGATAAAATAAAAAATAAAAATAAATAAAATCCAACATAGATAAAACAAAAATTATAAAATTTCAATTTTATCTTTCAAATCTTTTTTAAAAGTGAATATATACGATAGGATGATAGAGTGACAATTTATAAGTAAGTGATAAATTTTATACACGATAGACTAAAATCTAATAATCTATAATGAATAAATAAATAATGCGAAAATCTAAAATTGTAAATTCAAAAATAGCAAAATAAGGATATGCAAAATTTCAAATTTTAAATCTTTCAAATCTTTTAAAGTGAATATTGTACGAATTTCATATATTTCAAATACTGAAAATTTTAAATAAATAAACAATAAATGAGAAAATCTAAAATTGATAAATTAAAAAATGCAAAAATTTATAAAAATTAGAATTTGCAATGGAGACACCCACATTATATGTAGGATGGGTTGTTCACTAATGCTTTAATATATATATAGATTATTATTATTATTATTATTATTATTATTATTTATTATTATTATTATTATTTTTCATTATTATTATTATTGAAATATTATTATTATTATTATAAGACATACTTTCTCTGTTCTCCTTTAAATGCTCAAAAACTGTATTTTACGCAATCCGAAATATATTTTTTTAAATGTTAATAACTCATATTGTAGATACGTAAAAATTATAAAAATTTAATATTCTAAATTATATAATTAGACGAGTCTAACATGATCTCACTTGATTATATTATGTTTATATAATTATATTAAAAAAAATTAATTAAATTTACTCAATAAATAGTTATACTATGCAAGTGTTTCACTTAAATGAGAAGTATTAAGCATCATTGTAGCCATAGAGTTTATGTACTGAATAACACCTTGAATGCAGTCCTAGATTCTTTTTGTGACGTGGTGCTGCCAATGCATCATAAAAAATTATATCTATCACAGAGTATGTAAGACTCCCAACTATCATCATAAAAATGGTAGTATCAATCACATGCACTTAGCTGCACCATAACTGTAGCTTTATTGGCCACAAACAATTGAGCCTGGCTCGGAAGTTGATTTCCATATTGGATTGACAATTTTAATGATTTAATCATAATGTATGCTATAGATAGAGACAATACATCAAAATTGTAACCTTATATTGTATAATAAATATATATGTACTCCCTCCATCCTAAGATATTGTATATATTTTGGGATGAGCACACTTATCGGTGGAAATAGGCTAGGTTAGGCTAGCTAGGTTTATGCATGAACGGCTTTAGACTTACTTTGGTTTTATAAGGTCATGATCTAGCTTATTACCTTTTATAGGTTCATCTTCTAGGTCTAAAGCCCGGTCTATTATTTAATATGTCAGAACATTAAGTTTTTAAAAGCTTGATTAAACATATCTCAAAATAAGTTAATTTATATATATATATATATATTCGTATAATCATAATGTTGGAAGATATTATATTGATTTGTGCACTTGGCAAGTATTCATCCTCAACTACATACAGGAAAATGCATATAAATATTTTAAAAAACCTATGTAGGATCAAATTCATTATTACTTCTACATAAAATAATATAAACATAAGTATAAGTATATTAATAATAATGATAAACAGGGCGGCATGTTACGCATATATGCTTTTTATAAAGCCGTAGCATGAGCCTATTTAACTAAATAATCTTTCAAAATGGCCTAAGCCTAGTCTATTGTAAAAAAAAAAAAGATAAAAAAACCCGCCATGATGTTGTCTTAGGTGGGCTAGATCATAAGCCTCTGTTGGGTATTCCCACCATAGGAACAGTGTTTTAAGAATAAATATACTTTCTCCATTTCCTTAGTTTCAACATTAGAGGGTTTCAACGTAACTCCAATTACATATTTTTAATCATTAATAACACAAGTTTTGTATGAGTGAAAATTCTAAAAGTTTAATATTCACTCCCCAGTTTCTATTAGTAAGTGCAACGTTTCTCATTTGCACGTATGCCACTGCGCATTTTAAACTATTAATAACTTGAATTCGGTACAGGTAAAATTTCTAAAAATTTCATTTTTAAAAACTACAAGATGAGACGAAATCAACAAGATCTCAATTGGGTTATATTTTTTCTTGTATAACTATAACGAATAGAAGTCAAAGTGCTACAATGAATAGTAAAAAGTCAAAATGTTACACGTATTAAAAATGGATGGAGTATTTTAAAAACTACAATACGAAATGAATCCAACAAGTTTCCACTTTTTATGTTTTTTCCTTTTATAACTATGATAAAATTTAAGCCAAGTAAACAATAAATTATGGAAAACCTCCAATATTGCAACTGAAAAATATAGTATTCCAAATAGAGAAATAGCATACTATGAGACGAGTGAGAGAGATGAATAAAAATCAAGACTAATTCAACGACTT
>JAOANR010000029.1:2500-10000 GCA_030278955.1 Hygrophila difformis
GGGGGGGGGGGGGGGGGGGGGGGGGGGGGGGGGGGGGGGGGGGGGCGGGGGGGGGGGGGGGGGGGGGGGGGGGGGGGGGGGGGGGCGGGGGGGGGGGGGGGGGGGGGGGTGGGGGGGGGGGGGGGGGGGGGGGGGGGGGGGGGGGGGGGGGGGGGGGGGGGGGGGGGGGGGGGGGGGGGGGGGGGGGGGCGGGGGGGGGGGGGGGGGGGGGGGGGGGGGGCGGGGGGTGGGGGGGGGGGGGGGGGGGGGGGGGGGGGGGGGGGGGGGGGGGGGGGGGGCGGGGGGGGGGGGGGGGGGGGGGGGGGGGGGGGGGGGGGGGGGGGGGGGGGGGGGGGGGGGGGGGGGGGGGGGGGGGGGGGGGGGGGGGGGGGGGGGGGGGGGGGGGGGGGCGGCGGGGGGGGGGGGGGGGGGGGGGGGGGGGGGGGGGGGGGGGGGGGGGGGGGGGGGGGGGGGGGGGGGGGGGGGGGCGGGGGGGGGGGGGGGGGGGGGGGGCGGTGGGGGGGGGGGGGGGGGGGGGGGGGGGGGGGGGGGGCGGGGGGGGGGGTGGGGGGGGGGGGGGGGGGGGGGGGGGGGGGGGGGGGGGGGGGGGGGGCGGGGGGGGGGGGGGGGGGGGGGGGGGGGGGGGGGGGGGGGGGGGGGGGGGGGGGGGGGGGGGCGGGGGGGGGGGGGGGGGGGGGGGGGGGGGGGGGGGGGGGGGGGCGGGGGGGGGGGGGGGCGGGGGGGGGGGGGGGGGGGGGGGGGGGGGGGGGGGGGGGGGGGGGGGGGGGGGGGGGGGGGGGGGGGGGGCGGGGGGGGGGGGGGGGGGGGGGGGGGGGGGCGGGGGGGGGGGGGGGGGGGGGGGGGGGGGGGGGGGGGGGGGGGGGGGGGGGCGGGGGGGGGGGGGGGGGGGGGGGGGGGGGGGGGGGGGGGGGGGGGGGCGGGGGGGGGGGGGGGGGGGGGGGCGGGGGGGGGGGGGGGGGGGGGGGGGGGGGGGGGGGGGGGGGGGGGGGGGGGGGGGGGGGGGGGGGGGGGGGGGGGGGGGGGGGGGGGGGGGGGGGGGGGGGGGGGGGGGGGGGGGGGGGGGGGGGGGGGGGTCGGGGGGGGGTCGGGGGGGCGGGGGGGGGGGGGGGGGGGGGGGGGGGGGGGGGGGGGGGGGGGGGGGGGGGGGGGGGGGGGGGGGGGGGGGGGGGGGGGGGGGGCGGGGGGGGGGGGGGGGGGGGGGGGGGGGGGGGGGGGGGGGGGGGGGGGGGGGGGGGGGGGGGGGGGGGGGGCGGGGGGGGGGGGGGGGGGGGGGGGGGGGGGGGGGGGGGGGGGGGGGGGGGGGGGGGGGGGGGGGGGGGGGGGGGGGGGGGGGGGGGGGGGGGGGGGGGGGCGGCGGGGGGGGGGGGGGGGGGGGGGGGGGGGGGGGGGGGGGGGGGGGGGGGGGGGGGGGGGGGGGGGGGGGGGGGGGGCGGGGGGGGGGGGGGGGGGGGGGGGGGGGGGGCGGGGGGGGGGGGGGGGGGGGGGGGGGGGGGGGGGGGGGGCGGGGGGGGGGGGGGGCGGGGGGGGGGGGGGGGGGGGGGGGGGGGGGGGGGGGGGGGGGGGGGGGGGGGGCGGGGGGGGGGGGGGGGGGGGGGGGGGGGGGGGGGGGGGCGGGGGGGGGGGGGGGGGGGGCGGGGGGGGGGGGGGGGGGGGGGGGGGGGGACGGGGGGGGGGGGGGGGGGGGGGGGGGGTCGGGGGGGGGGGGGGGGGGGGGGGGGGGGGGGGGGGGGGGGGGGGGGGGGGGGGGGGGGGGGGGGGGG
Organism: Hygrophila difformis; assembly: GCA_030278955.1. Taxonomy (NCBI): domain Eukaryota; kingdom Viridiplantae; phylum Streptophyta; class Magnoliopsida; order Lamiales; family Acanthaceae; genus Hygrophila; species Hygrophila difformis. The sequence continues at coordinate 4,261 of JAOANR010000029.1, forward strand.
GGGGGGGGGGCGGCGGGGGGGGGGGGGGGGGGGGGGGGGGCGGGGGGGGGGGCGGGGGGGGGGGGGGGGGGGGGGGGGGGGGGGGGGGGGGGGGGGGGGTCGGGGGGGGGGGGGGGGGGGGGGGGGGGGGGGGGGGGGGGGGGGGGGGGGGGGGGGGGGGGGGGGGGGGGGGGGGGGGGGGGGGGGGAGGGGGGGGGCGGGGGGGGGGGGGGGGGGGGGGGGGGGGGGGGGGGGGGGGGGGGGGGGGGGGGGGGGGGGGCGGGGGGGCGGGCGGGGGGGGGGGGGGGGGGGGGGGGGGGGGGGGGGGGGGGGGGGGGGGGGGGGGGGGGGGGGGGGGGGGGGGGGGGGGGGGGGGGGGGGGGGGGGGGGGGGGGGGGGGGGGGGGGGGGGGGGGGAGGGGGGGGGGGGGGGGGGCGGGGGGGGGGGGGGGGGGGGGGGGGGGGGGGGGGCGGGGGGGGCGGGGGGGGGGGGGGGGGGGGGGGTGGGGGGGGGGGGGGGGGGGGGGGGGGGGGGGGGGGGGGGGGGGGGGGGGGGGGGGGGGGGGGGGGGGGGGGGGGGGGGGGGGGCGGCGGGGGGGGGGGGGTCGCGGGGGGGCGGGGGGGGGGGGGGGCGGGGGGGGCGGGGGGGGGGGGGGGGGGGGGGGGGGGGGGGGGGGGGGGGGGGGGGGGGGGGGGGGGGGGGGGGGGGGGGGGGGGGGGGGGGGGGGGCGGGGGGGGGGGGGGGGGGGGGGGGGGGGGGGGGGGGGGGGGGGGGCGGGGGGGGGGGGGGGGGGGGGGGGGGGGGGGGGGGGGGGGGGGGGGGGGGGCGGGGGGGGGGGGGGGGGGGGGGGGGGGGGGGGGGGGGGGGGGGGGGGGGGGGGGGGGGGGGGGGGGGGGGGGGGGGGGGGGGGGGGGGGGGGGGGGGGGGGGGGGGGGGGGGGGGGGGGGGCGGGGGGGGGGGGGGGGGGGGGGGGGGGGGGGGCGGGGGGGGGGGGGGGGGGGGGGGGCGGGGGGGGGGGGGGGGGGCGGGGGGGGGGGGGGGGGGGGGGGGGGGGGGGGGGGCGGGGGGCGGGGGGGGGGGGGGGGCGGGGGGGGGGGGGGGGGGGGGGGGGGGGGGGGGGGGGGGGGGGGGGGGGGGGGGGGGGGGGGGGGGGGGGGCGGGGGGGGGGGGGGGGGGGGGGGGGGGGGGGGGGGGGGGGGGGGGGGGGGGGGGGGGGGGGGGCGGGGGGGGGGGGGGGGGGGGGGGGGGGGGGGGGGGGGGGGGGGGGGGGGGGGGGGGGGGGGGGGGGGGGGGGGGGGGGGGGGGGGGGGGGGGGGGGGGGGGGGGGGGGGGGGGGGGGGGGGGGGGGGGGGGGGGGGGGGCGGGGGGGGGGGGGGGGGGGGGGGGGGGGGGGGGGGGGGGGGGGGGGGGGGGGGGGGGGGGGGGGGGGGGGGCGGGGGGGGGGGGGGGGGGGGGGGGGGGGGGGGGGGGGGGGGGGGGGGGGGGGGGGGGGGGGGGGGGGGGGGGGGGGGGGGGGGGGGGGGGGGGGGGGGGGGGGGGGGGGGGGGGGGGGGGGGGGGGGGGGGGGGGGGGGGGGGGGGGCGGGGGGGGGGGGGGGGGGGGGGGGGGGGGGGGGGGGGGGGGGGGGGGCGGGGGGGGGGGCGGGGGGGGGGGGGGGGGGGGGGGGGGGGGGGGGGGGGGGGGGGGGGGGGGGGGGGGGGGGCGGGGGGGGGGGGGGGGGGGGGGGGGGGGGGGGGGGGGGGGGGGGGGGGGGGGGGGGGGGGGGGGGGGGGGGGGGGGGGGGGGGGGGGGGGGGGGGGGGGGGGGGGGGGGGGGGGGCGGGGGGGGGGGGGGGGGGGGGGGGGGGGGGGGGGGCGGGGGGGGGGGGGGGGGGGGGGGGGGGGGGGGGGGGGGGGGGGGGGGGGGGGGGGGGGGGGGGGGGGGGGGGGGGGGGGCGGGGGGGGGGGGGGGGGGGGGGGGGGGGGGGGGGGGGGGGGGGGGGGGGGGGCCGGGGGGGGGGGGGGGGGGGGGGGGGGGGGGGGGGGGGGGGCGGGGGGGGGGGGGGGGGGGGGGGGGTCGGGGGGGGGGGGGGGGGGGGGGGGGGGGGGGGGGGGGGGGGGGGGGGGGGGGGGGGCGGGGGGGGGGGGGGGGGGGGGGGGGGGGGGGGGGGGGGGGGGGCGGGGGGGGGGGGGGGGGGGGGGGGGGGGGGGGGGGGGGGGGGGGGGGGGGGGGGGGGGGGGGGGGGGGGGGGGGGGGGGGGGGGGGGGGGGGGGGGGGGGGGGGGGGGGGGGGGGGGGGGGGGGGGGGGGGGGGGGGGGGGGGGGGGGGGGGGGGGGGGGGGGGGGGGGGGGGGGGGGGGGGGGGGGGGGGGGGGGGGGGGGGGGGGGGGGGGGGGGGGGGGGGGGGGGGGGGGGGGGGGGGGGGGGGGGGGGGGGGGGGGGGGGGGGGGGGGGGGGGGGGGGGCGGGGGGGGGGGGGGGGGGGGGGGGGGGGGGGGGGGGGGGGGGGGGGGGGGGGGGGGGGGGGGGGGGGGGGGGGGGGGGGGGGGGGGGGGGGGGGGGGGGGGGGGGGGGGGGGGGGGGGGGGGGGGGGGGGGGGGGGGGGGGGGGGGGGGGGGGGGGGGGGGGGGGGGGGGGGGGGGGGGGGGGGGGGGGGGGGGGGGGGGGGGGGGGGGGGGGGGGGGGGGGGGGGGGGGGGGGGGGGGGGGGGGGGGGGGGGGGGGGGGGGGGGGGGGGGGGGGGGGGGGGGGGGGGGGGGGGGGGGGGGGGGGGGGGGGGGGGGGGGGGGGGGGGGGGGGGGGGGGGGGGGGGGGGGGGGGGGGGGGGGGGGGGGGGGGGGGGGGGGGGGGGGGGGGGGGGGGGGGGGGGGGGGGGGGGGGGGGGGGGGGGGGGGGGGGGGGGGGGGGGGGGGGGGGGGGGGGGGGGGGGGGGGGGGGGGGGGGGGGGGGGGGGGGGGGGGGGGGGGGGGGGGGGGGGGGGGGGGGGGGGGGGGGGGGGGGGGGGGGGGGGGGGGGGGGGGGGGGGGGGGGGGGGGGGGGGGGGGGGGGGGGGGGGGGGGGGGGGGGGGGGGGGGGGGGGGGGGGGGGGGGGGGGGGGGGGGGGGGGGGGGGGGGGGGGGGGGGGGGGGGGGGGGGGGGGGGGGGGGGGGGGGGGGGGGGGGGGGGGGGGGGGGGGGGGGGGGGGGGGGGGGGGGGGGGGGGGGGGGGGGGGGGGGGGGGGGGGGGGGGGGGGGGGGGGGGGGGGGGGGGGGGGGGGGGGGGGGGGGGGGGGGGGGGGGGGGGGGGGGGGGGGGGGGGGGGGGGGGGGGGGGGGGGGGGGGGGGGGGGGGGCGGGGGGGGGGGGGGGGGGGGGGGGGGGGGGGGGGGGGGGGGGGGGGGGGGGGGGGGGGGGGGGGGGGGGGGGGGGGGGGGGGGGGGGGGGGGGGGGGGGGGGGGGGGGGGGGGGGGGGGGGGGGGGGGGGGGGGGGGGGGGGGGGGGGGGGGGGGGGGGGGGGGGGGGGGGGGGGGGGGGGGGGGGGGGGGGGGGGGGGGGGGGGGGGGGGGGGGGGGGGGGGGGGGGGGGGGGGGGGGGGGGGGGGGGGGGGGGGGGGGGGCGGGGGGGGGGGGGGGGGGGGGGGGGGGGGGGGGGGGGGGGGGGGGGGGGGGGGGGGGGGGGGGGGGGGGGGGGGGGGGGGGGGGGGGGGGGGGGGGGGGGGGGGGGGGGGGGGGGGGGGGGGGGGGGGGGGGGGGGGGGGGGGGGGGGGGGGGGGGGGGGGGGGGGGGGGGGGGGGTGGGGGGGGGGGGGGGGGGGGGGGGGGGGGGGGGGGGGGGGGGGGGGGGGGGGGGGGGGGGGGGGGGGGGGGGGGGGGGGGGGGGGGGGGGGGGGGGGGGGGGGGGGCGGGGGGGGGGGGGGGGGGGGGGGGGGGGGGGGGGGGGGGGGGGGGGGGGGGGGGGGGGGGGGGGGGGGGGGGGGGGGGGGGGGGGGGGGGGGGGGGGGGGGGGGGGGGGGGGGGGGGGGGGGGGGGGGGGGGGGGGGGGGGGGGGGGGGGGGGGGGGGGGGGGGGGGGGGGGGGGGGGGGGGGGGGGGGGGGGGGGGGGGGGGGGGGGGGGGGGGGGGGGGGGGGGGGGGGGGGGGGGGGGGGGGGGGGGGGGGGGGGGGGGGGGGGGGGGGGGGGGGGGGGGGGGGGGGGGGGGGGGGGGGGGGGGGGGGGGGGGGGGGGGGGGGGGGGGGGGGGGGGGGGGGGGGGGGGGGGGGGGGGGGGGGGGGGGGGGGGGGGGGGGGGGGGGGGGGGGGGGGGGGGGGGGGGGGGGGGGGGGGGGGGGGGGGGGGGGGGGGGGGGGGGGGGGGGGGGGGGGGGGGGGGGGGGGGGGGGGGGGGGGGGGGGGGGGGGGGGGGGGGGGGGGGGGGGGGGGGGGGGGGGGGGGGGGGGGGGGGGGGGGGGGGGGGGGGGGGGGGGGGGGGGGGGGGGGGGGGGGGGGGGGGGGGGGGGGGGGGGGGGGGGGGGGGGGGGGGGGGGGGGGGGGGGGGGGGGGGGGGGGGGGGGGGGGGGGGGGGGGGGGGGGGGGGGGGGGGGGGGGGGGGGGGGGGGGGGGGGGGGGGGGGGGGGGGGGGGGGGGGGGGGGGGGGGGGGGGGGGGGGGGGGGGGGGGGGGGGGGGGGGGGGGGGGGGGGGGGGGGGGGGGGGGGGGGGGGGGGGGGGGGGGGGGCGGGGGGGGGGCGGGGGGGGGGGGGGGGGGGGGGGGGGGGGGGGGGGGGGGGGGGGGGGGGCGGGGGGGGGGGGGGGGGGGGGGGGGGGGGGGCGGGGGGGGGGGGGGGGGGGGGGGGGGGGGGGGGGGGGGGGGGGGGGGGGGGGGGGGGGGGGGGGGGGGGGGGGGGGGGGGGGGGGGGGGGGGGGGGGGGGGGGGGGGGGGGCCGGGGGGGGGGGGGGGGGGGGGGGGGGGGGGGGGGGGGGGGGGGGGGGGGGGGCGGGGGGGGGGGGGGGGGGGGGGGGGGGGGGGGGGGGGGGGGGGGGGGGGGGGGGGGGGGGGGGGGGGGGGGGGGGGGGGGGGGGGGGGGGGGGGGGGGGGGGGGGGGGGGGGGGGGGGGGGGGGGGGGGGGGGGGGGGGGGGGGGGGGGGGGGGGGGGGGGGGGGGGGGGGGGGGGGGGGGGGGGGGGGGGGGGGGGGGGGGGGGGGGGGGGGGGGGGGGGGGGGGGGGGGGGGGGGGGGGGGGGGGGGGGGGGGGGAGGGGGGGGGGGGGGGGGGGGGGGGGGGGGGGGGGGGGGGGGGGGGGGGGGGGGGGGGGGGGGGGGGGGGGGGGGGGGGGGGGGGGGGGGGGGGGGGGGGGGGGGGGGGGGGGGGGGGGGGGGGGGGGGGGGGGGGGGGGGGGGGGGGGGGGGGGGCGGGGGGGGGGGGGGGGGGGGGGGGGGGGGGGGGGGGGGGGGGGGGGGGGGGGGGGGGGGGGGGGGGGGGGGGGGGGGGGGGGGGGGGGGGGGGGGGGGGGGGGGGGGGGGGGGGGCGGGGGGGGGGGGGGGGGGGGGGGGGGGGGGGGGGGGGGGGGGGGGGGGGGGGGGGGGGGGGGGGGGGGGGGGGGGGGGGGGGGGGGGGGGGGGGGGGGGGGGGGGGGGGGGGGGGGGGGGGGGGGGGGGGGGGGGGGGGGGGGGGGGGGGGGGGGGGGGGGGGGGGGGGGCGGGGGGGGGGGGGGGGGGGGGGGGGGGGGGGGGGGGGGGGGGGGGGGGGGGGGGGGGGGGGGGGGGGGGGGGGGGGGGGGGGGGGGGGGGGGGGGGGGGGGGGGGGGGGGGGGGGGGGGGGGGGGGGGGGGGGGGGGGG
>JAOANR010000029.1:20000-37500 GCA_030278955.1 Hygrophila difformis
GGGGGGGGGGGGGGGGGGGGGGGGGGGGGGGGGGGGGGGGGGGGGGGGGGGGGGGGGGGGGGGGGGGGGGGGGGGGGGGGGGGGGGGGGGGGGGGGGGGGGGGGGGGGGGGTGGGGGGGGGGGGGGGGGGGGGGGGGGGGGGGGGGGGGGGGGGGGGGGGGGGGGGGGGGGGGGGGGGGGGGGGGGGGGGGGGGGGGGGGGGGGGGGGGGGGGGGGGGGGGGGGGGGGGGGGGGGGGGGGGGGGGGGGGGGGGGGGGGGGGGGGGGGGGGGGGGGGGGGGGGGGGGGGGGGGGGGGGGGGGGGGGGGGGGGGGGGGGGGGGGGGGGGGGGGGGGGGGGGGGGGGGGGGGGGGGGGGGGGGGGGGGGGGGGGGGGGGGGGGGGGGGGGGGGGGGGGGGGGGGGGGGGGGGGGGGGGGGGGGGGGGGGGGTGGGGGGGGGGGGGGGGGGGGGGGGGGGGGGGGGGGGGGGGGGGGGGGGGGGGGGGGGGGGGGGGGGGGGGGGGGGGGGGGGGGGGGGGGGGGGGGGGGGGGGGGGGGGGGGGGGGGGGGGGGGGGGGGGGGGGGGGGGGGGGGGGGGGGGGGGGGGGGGGGGGGGGGGGGGGGGGGGGGGGGGGGGGGGGGGGGGGGGGGGGGGGGGGGGGGGGGGGGGGGGGGGTGGGGGGGGGGGGGGGGGGGGGGGGGGGGGGGGGGGGGGGGGGGGGGGGGGGGGGGGGGGGGGGGGGGGGGGGGGGGGGGGGGGGGGGGGGGGGGGGGGGGGGGGGGGGGGGGGGGGGGGGGGGGGGGGGGGGGGGGGGGGGGGGGGGGGGGGGGAGGGGGGGGGGGGGGGGGGGGGGGGGGGGGGGGGGGGGGGGGGGGGGGGGGGGGGGGGGGGGGGGGGGGGGGGGGGGGGGGGGGGGGGGGGGGGGGGGGGGGGGGGGGGGGGGGGGGGGGGGGGGGGGGGGGGGGGGGGGGGGGGGGGGGGGGGGGGGGGGGGGGGGGGGGGGGGGGGGGGGGGAGGGGGGGGGGGGGGGGGGGGGGGGGGGGGGGGGGGGGGGGGGGGGGGGGGGGGGGGGGGGGGGGGGGAGGGGGGGGGGGGGGGGGGGGGGGGGGGGGGGGGGGGGGGGGGGGGGGGGGGGGGGGGGGGGGGGGGGGGGGGGGGGGGGGGGGGGGGGGGGGGGGGGGGGGGGGGGGGGGGGGGGGGGGGGGGGGGGGGGGGGGGGGGGGGGGGGGGGGGGGGGGGGGGGGGGGGGGGGGGGGGGGGGGGGGGGGGGGGGGGGGGGGGGGGGGGGGGGGGGGGGGGGGGGGGGGGGGGGGGGGGGGGGGGGGGGGGGGGGGGGGGGGGGGGGGGGGGGGGGGGGGGGGGGGGGGGGGGGGGGGGGGGGGGGGGGGGGGGGGGGTGGGGGGGGGGGGGGGGGGGGGGGGGGGGGGGGGGGGGGGGGGGGGGGGGGGGGGGGGGGGGGGGGGGGGGGGGGGGGGGGGGGGGGGGGGGGGGGGGGGGGGGGGGGGGGGGGGGGGGGGGGGGGGGTGGGGGGGGGGGGGGGGGGGGGGGGGGGGGGGGGGGGGGGGGGGGGGGGGGGGGGGGGGGGGGGGGGGGGGGGGGGGGGGGGGGGGGGGGGGGGGGGGGGGGGGGGGGGGGGGGGGGGGGGGGGGGGGGGGGGGGGGGGGGGGGGGGGGGGGGGGGGGGGGGGGGGGGGGGGGGGGGGGGGGGGGGGGGGGGGGGGGGGGGGGGGGGGGGGGGGGGGGGGGGGGGGGGGGGGGGGGGGGGGGGGGGGGGGGGGGGGGGGGGGGGGGGGGGGGGGGGGGGGGGGGGGGGGGGGGGGGGGGGGGGGGGGGGGGGGGGGGGGGGGGGGGGGGGGGGGGGGGGGGGGGGGGGGGGGGGGGGGGGGGGGGGGGGGGGGGGGGGGGGGGGGGGGGGGGGGGGGGGGGGGGGGGGGGGGGGGGGTGGGGGGGGGGGGGGGGGGGGGGGGGGGGGGGGGGGGGGGGGGGGGGGGGGGGGGGGGGGGGGGGGGGGGGGGGGGGGGGGGGGGGGGGGGGGGGGGGGGGGGGGGGGGGGGGGGGGTGGGGGGGGGGGGGGGGGGGGGGGGGGGGGGGGGGGGGGGGGGGGGGGGGGGGGGGGGGGGGGGGGGGGGGGGGGGGGGGGGGGGGGGGGGGGGGGGGGGGGGGGGGGGGGGGGGGGGGGGGGGGGGGGGGGGGGGGGGGGGGGGGGGGGGGGGGGGGGGGGGGGGGGGGGGGGGGGGGGGGGGGGGGGGGGGGGGGGGGGGGGGGGGGGGGGGGGGGGGGGGGGGGGGGGGGGGGGGGGGGGGGGGGGGGGGGGGGGGGGGGGGGGGGGGGGGGGGGGGGGGGGGGGGGGGGGGGGGGGGGGGGGGGGGGGGGGGGGGGGGGGGGGGGGGGGGGGGGGGGGGGGGGGGGGGGGGGGGGGGGGGGGGGGGGGGGGGGGGGGGGGGGGGGGGGGGGGGGGGGGGGGGGGGGGGGGTGGGGGGGGGGGGGGGGGGGGGGGGGTGGGGGGGGGGGGGGGGGGGGGGGGGGGGGGGGGGGGGGGGGGGGGGGGGGGGGGGGGGGGGGGGGGGGGGGGGGGGGGGGGGGGGGGGGGGGGGGGGGGGGGGGGGGGGGGGGGGGGGGGGGGGGGGGGGGGGGGGGGGGGGGGGGGGGGGGGGGGGGGGGGGGGGGGGGGGGGGGGGGGGGGGGGGGGGGGGGGGGGGGGGGGGGGGGGGGGGGGGGGGGGGGGGGGGGGGGGGGGGGGGGGGGGGGGGGGGGGGGGGGGGGGGGGGGGTGGGGGGGGGGGGGGGGGGGGGGGGGGGGGGGGGGGGGGGGGGGGGGGGGGGGGGGGGGGGGGGGGGGGGGGGGGGGGGGGGGGGGGGGGGGGGGGGGGGGGGGGGGGGGGGGGGGGGGGGGGGGGGGGGGGGGGGGGGGGGGGGGGGGGGGGGGGGGGGGGGGGGGGGGGGGGGGGGGGGGGGGGGGGGGGGGGGGGGGGGGGGGGGGGGGGGGGGGGGGGGGGGGGGGGGGGGGGGGGGTGGGGGGGGGGGGGGGGGGGGGGGGGGGGGGGGGGGGGGGGGGGGGGGGGGGGGGGGGGGGGGGGGGGGGGGGGGGGGGGGGGGGGGGGGGGGGGGGGGGGGGGGGGGGGGGGGGGGGGGGGGGGGGGGGGGGGGGGGGGGGGGGGGGGGGGGGGGGGGGGGGGGGGGGGGGGGGGGGGGGGGGGGGGGGGGGGGGGGGGGGGGGGGGGGGGGGGGGGGGGGGGGGGGGGGGGGGGGGGGGGGGGGGGGGGGGGGGGGGGGGGGGGGGGGGGGGGGGGGGGGGGGGGGGGGGGGGGGGGGGGGGGGGGGGGGGGGGGGGGGGGGGGGGGGGGGGGGGGGGGGGGGGGGGGGGGGGGGGGGGGGGGGGGGGGGGGGGGGGGTGGGGGGGGGGGGGGGGGGGGGGGGGGGGGGGGGGGGGGGGGGGGGGGGGGGGGGGGGGGGGGGGGGGGGGGGGGGGGGGGGGGGGGGGGGGGGGGGGGGGGGGGGGGGGGGGGGGGGGTGGGGGGGGGGGGGGGGGGGGGGGGGGGGGGGGGGGGGGGGGGGGGGGGGGGGGGGGGGGGGGGGGGGGGGGGGGGGGGGGGGGGGGGGGGGGGGGGGGGGGGGGGGGGGGGGGGGGGGGGGGGGGGGGGGGGGGGGGGGGGGGGGGGGGGGGGGGGGGGGGGGGGGGGGGGGGGGGGGGGGGGGGGGGGGGGGGGGGGGGGGGGGGGGGGGGGGGGGGGGGGGGGGGGGGGGGGGGGGGGGGGGGGGGGGGGGGGGGGGGGGGGGGGGGGGGGGGGGGGGGGGGGGGGGGGGGGGGGGGGGGGGGGGGGGGGGGGGGGGGGGGGGGGGGGGGGGGGGGGGGGGGGGGGGGGGGGGGGGGGGGGGGGGGGGGGGGGGGGGGGGGGGAGGGGGGGGGGGGGGGGGGGGGGGGGGGGGGGGGGGGGGGGGGGGGGGGGGGGGGGGGGGGGGGGGGGGGGGGGGGGGGGGGGGGGGGGGGGGGGGGGGGGGGGGGGGGGGGGGGGGGGGGGGGGGGGGGGGGGGGGGGGGGGGGGGGGGGGGGGGGGGGGGGGGGGGGGGGGGGGGGGGGGGGGGGGGGGGGGGGGGGGGGGGGGGGGGGGGGGGGGGGGGGGGGGGGGGGGGGGGGGGGGGGGGGGGGGGGGGGGGGGGGGGGGGGGGGGGGGGGGGGGGGGGGGGGGGGGGGGGGGGGGGGGGGGGGGGGGGGGGGGGGGGGGGGGGGGGGGGGGGGGGGGGGGGGGGGGGGGGGGGGGGGGGGGGGGGGGGGGGGGGGGGGGGGGGGGGGGGGGGGGGGGGGGGGGGGGGGGGGGGGGGGGGGGGGGGGGGGGGGGGGGGGGGGGGGGGGGGGGGGGGGGGGGGGGGGGGGGGGGGGGGGGGGGGGGGGGGGGGGGGGGGGGGGGGGGGGGGGGGGGGGGGGGGGGGGGGGGGGGTGGGGGGGGGGGGGGGGGGGGGGGGGGGGGGGGGGGGGGGGGGGGGGGGGGGGGGGGGGGGGGGGGGGGGGGGGGGGGGGGGGGGGGGGGGGGGGGGGGGGGGGGGGGGGGGGGGGGGGGGGGGGGGGGGGGGGGGGGGGGGGGGGGGGGGGGGGGGGGGGGGGGGGGGGGGGGGGGGGGGGGGGGGGGGGGGGGGGGGGGGGGGGGGGGGGGGGGGGGGGGGGGGGGGGGGGGGGGGGGGGGGGGGGGGGGGGGGGGGGGGGGGGGGGGGGGGGGGGGGGGGGGGGGGGGGGGGGGGGGGGGGGGGGGGGGGGGGGGGGGGGGGGGGAGGGGGGGGGGGGGGGGGGGGGGGGGGGGGGGGGGGGGGGGGGGGGGGGGGGGGGGGGGGGGGGGGGGGGGGGGGGGGGGGGGGGGGGGGGTGGGGGGGGGGGGGGGGGGGGGGGGGGGGGGGGGGGGGGGGGGGGGGGGGGGGGGGGGGGGGGGGGGGGGGGGGGGGGGGGGGGGGGGGGGGGGGGGGGGGGGGGGGGGGGGGGGGGGGGGGGGGGGGGGGGGGGGGGGGGGGGGGGGGGGGGGGGGGGGGGGGGGGGGGGGGGGGGGGGGGGGGGGGGGGGGGGGGGGGGGGGGGGGGGGGGGGGGGGGGGGGTGGGGGGGGGGGGGGGGGGGGGGGGGGGGGGGGGGGGGGGGGGGGGGGGGGGGGGGGGGGGGGGGGGGGGGGGGGGGGGGGGGGGGGGGGGGGGGGGGGGGGGGGGGGGGGGGGTGGGGGGGGGGGGGGGGGGGGGGGGGGGGGGGGGGGGGGGGGGGGGGGGGGGGGGGGGGGGGGGGGGGGGGGGGGGGGGGGGGGGGGGGGGGGGGGGGGGGGGGGGGGGGGGGGGGGGGGGGGGGGGGGGGGGGGGGGGGGGGGGGGGGGGGGGGGGGGGGGGGGGGGGGGGGGGGGGGGGGGGGGGGGGGGGGGGGGGGGGGGGTGGGGGGGGGGGGGGGGGGGGGGGGGGGGGGGGGGGGGGGGGGGGGGGGGGGGGGGGGGGGGGGGGGGGGGGGGGGGGGGGGGGGGGGGGGGGGGGGGGGGGGGGGGGGGGGGGGGGGGGGGGGGGGGGGGGGGGGGGGGGGGGGGGGGGGGGGGGGGGGGGGGGGGGGGGGGGGGGGGGGGGGGGGGGGGGGGGGGGGGGGGGGGGGGGGGGGGGGGGGGGGGGGGGGGGGGGGGGGGGGAGGGGGGGGGGGGGGGGGGGGGGGGGGGGGGGGGGGGGGGGGGGGGGGGGGGGGGGGGGGGGGGGGGGGGGGGGGGGGGGGGGGGGGGGGGGGGGGGGGGGGGGGGGGGGGGGGGGGGGGGGGGGGGGGGGGGGGGGGGGGGGGGGGGGGGGGGGGGGGGGGGGGGGGGGGGGGGGGGGGGGGGGGGGGGGGGGGGGGGGGGGGGGGGGGGGGGGGGGGGGGGGGGGGGGGGGGGGGGGGGGGGGGGGGGGGGGGGGGGGGGGGGGGGGGGGGGGGGGGGGGGGGGGGGGGGGGGGGGGGGGGGGGGGGGGGGGGGGGGGGGGGGGGGGGGGGGGGGGGGGGGGGGGGGGGGGGGGGGGGGGGGGGGGGGGGGGGGGGGGGGGGGGGGGGGGGGGGGGGGGGGGGGGGGGGGGGGGGGGGGGGGGGGGGGGGGGGGGGGGGGGGGGGGGGGGGGGGGGGGGGGGGGGGGGGGGGGGGGGGGGGGGGGGGGGGGGGGGGGGTGGGGGGGGGGGGGGGGGGGGGGGGGGGGGGGGGGGGGGGGGGGGGGGGGGGGGGGGGGGGGGGGGGGGGGGGGGGAGGGGGGGGGGGGGGGGGGGGGGGGGGGGGGGGGGGGGGGGGGGGGGGGGGGGGGGGGGGGGGGGGGGGGGGGGGGGGGGGGGGGGGGGGGGGGGGGGGGGGGGGGGGGGGGGGGGGGGGGGGGGGGGGGGGGGGGGGGGGGGGGGGGGGGGGGGGGGGGGGGGGGGGGGGGGGGGGGGGGGGGGGGGGGGGGGGGGGGGGGGGGGGGGGGGGGGGGGGGGGGGGGGGGGGGGGGGGGGGGGGGGGGGGGGGGGGGGGGGGGGGGGGGGGGGGGGGGGGGGGGGGGGGGGGGGGGGGGGGGGGGGGGGGGGGGGGGGGGGGGGGGGGGGGGGGGGGGGGGGGGGGGGGGGGGGGGGGGGGGGGGGGGGGGGGGGGGGGGGGGGGGGGGGGGGGGGGGGGGGGGGGGGGGGGGGGGGGGGGGGGGGGGGGGGGGGGGGGGGGGGGGGGGGGGGGGGGGGGGGGGGGGGGGGGGGGGGGGGGGGGGGGGGGGGGGGGGGGGGGGGGGGGGGGGGGGGGGGGGGGGGGGGGGGGGGGGGGGGGGTGGGGGGGGGGGGGGGGGGGGGGGGGGGGGGGGGGGGGGGGGGGGGGGGGGGGGGGGGGGGGGGGGGGGGGGGGGGGGGGGGGGGGGGGGGGGGGGGGGGGGGGGGGGGGGGGGGGGGGGGGGGGGGGGGGGGGGGGGGGGGGGGGGGGGGGGGGGGGGGGGGGGGGGGGGGGGGGGGGGGGGGGGGGGGGGGGGGGGGGGGGGGGGGGGGGGGGGGGGGGGGGGGGGGGGGGGGGGGGGGGGGGGGGGGGGGGGGGGGGGGGGGGGGGGGGGGGGGGGGGGGGGGGGGGGGGGGGGGGGGGGGGGGGGGGGGGGGGGGGGGGGGGGGGGGGGGGGGGGGGGGGGGGGGGGGGGGGGGGGGGGGGGGGGGGGGGGGGGGGGGGGGGGGGGGGGGGGGTGGGGGGGGGGGGGGGGGGGGGGGGGGGGGGGGGGGGGGGGGGGGGGGGGGGGGGGGGGGGGGGGGGGGGGGGGGGGGGGGGGGGGGGGGGGGGGGGGGGGGGGGGGGGGGGGGGGGGGGGGGGGGGGGGGGGGGGGGGGGGGGGGGGGGGGGGGGGGGGGGGGGGGGGGGGGGGGGGGGGGGGGGGGGGGGGGGGGGGGGGGGGGGGGGGGGGGGGGGGGGGGGGGGGGGGGGGGGGGGGGGGGGGGGGGGGGGGGGGGGGGGGGGGGGGGGGGGGGGGGGGGGGGGGGGGGGGGGGGGGGGGGGGGGGGGGGGGGGGGGGGGGGGGGGGGGGGGGGGGGGGGGGGGGGGGGGGGGGGGGGGGGGGGGGGGGGGGGGGGGGGGGGGGGGGGGGGGGGGGGGGGGGGGGGGGGGGGGGGGGGGGGGGGGGGGGGGGGGGGGGGGGGGGGGGGAGGGGGGGGGGGGGGGGGGGGGGGGGGGGGGGGGGGGGGGGGGGGGGGGGGGGGGGGGGGGGGGGGGGGGGGGGGGGGGGGGGGGGGGGGGGGGGGGGGGGGGGGGGGGGGGGGGGGGGGGGGGGGGGGGGGGGGGGGGGGGGGGGGGGGGGGGGGGGGGGGGGGGGGGGGGGGGGGGGGGGGGGGGGGGGGGGGGGGGGGGGGGGGGGGGGGGGGGGGGGGGGGGGGGGGGGGGGGTGGGGGGGGGGGGGGGGGGGGGGGGGGGGGGGGGGGGGGGGGGGGGGGGGGGGGGGGGGGGGGGGGGGGGGGGGGGGGGGGGGGGGGGGGGGGGGGGGGGGGGGGGGGGGGGGGGGGGGGGGGGGGGGGGGGGGGGGGGGGGGGGGGGGGGGGGGGGGGGGGGGGGGGGGGGGGGGGGGGGGGGGGGGGGGGGGGGGGGGGGGGGGGGGGGGGGGGGGGGGGGGGGGGGGGGGGGGGGGGGGGGGGGGGGGGGGGGGGGGGGGGGGGGGGGGGGGGGGGGGGGGGGGGTGGGGGGGGGGGGGGGGGGGGGGGGGGGGGGGGGGGGGGGGGGGGGGGGGGGGGGGGGGGGGGGGGGGGGGGGGGGGGGGGGGGGGGGGGGGGGGGGGGGGGGGGGGGGGGGGGGGGGGGGGGGGGGGGGGGGGGGGGGGGGGGGGGGGGGGGGGGGGGGGGGGGGGGGGGGGGGGGGGGGGGGGGGGGGGGGGGGGGGGGGGGGGGGGGGGGGGGGGGGGGGGGGGGGGGGGGGGGGGGGGGGGGGGGGGGGGGGGGGGGGGGGGGGGGGGGGGGGGGGGGGGGGGGGGGGGGGGGGGGGGGGGGGGGGGGGGGGGGGGGGTGGGGGGGGGGGGGGGGGGGGGGGGGGGGGGGGGGGGGGGGGGGGGGGGGGGGGGGGGGGGGGGGGGGGGGGGGGGGGGGGGGGGGGGGGGGGGGGGGGGGGGGGGGGGGGGGGGGGGGGGGGGGGGGGGGGGGGGGGGGGGGGGGGGGGGGGGGGGGGGGGGGGGGGGGGGGGGGGGGGGGGGGGGGGGGGGGGGGGTGGGGGGGGGGGGGGGGGGGGGGGGGGGGGGGGGGGGGGGGGGGGGGGGGGGGGGGGGGGGGGGGGGGGGGGGGGGGGGGGGGGGGGGGGGGGGGGGGGGGGGGGGGGGGGGGGGGGGGGGGGGGGGGGGGGGGGGGGGGGGGGGGGGGGGGGGGGGGGGGGGGGGGGGGGGGGGGGGGGGGGGGGGGGGGGGGGGGGGGGGGGGGGGGGGGGGGGGGGGGGGGGGGGGGGGGGGGGGGGGGGGGGGGGGGGGGGGGGGGGGGGGGGGGGGGGGGGGGGGGGGGGGGGGGGGGGGGGGGGGGGGGGGGGGGGGGGGGGGGTGGGGGGGGGGGGGGGGGGGGGGGGGGGGGGGGGGGGGGGGGGGGGGGGGGGGGGGGGGGGGGGGGGGGGGGGGGGGGGGGGGGGGGGGGGGGGGGGGGGGGGGGGGGGGGGGGGGGGGGGGGGGGGGGGGGGGGGGGGGGGGGGGGGGGGGGGGGGGGGGGGGGGGGGGGGGGGGGGGGGGGGGGGGGGGGGGGGGGGGGGGGGGGGGGGGGGGGGGGGGGGGGGGGGGGGGGGGGGGGGGGGGGGGGGGGGGGGGGGGGGGGGGGGGGGGGGGGGGGGGGGGGGGGGGGGGGGGGGGGGGGGGGGGGGGGGGGGGGGGGGGGGGGGGGGGGGGGGGGGGGGGGGGGGGGGGGGGGGGGGGGGGGGGGGGGGGGGGGGGGGGGGGGGGGGGGGGGGGGGGGGGGGGGGGGGGGGGGGGGGGGGGGGGGGGGGGGGGGGGGGGGGGGGGGGGGGGGGGGGGGGGGGGGGGGGGGGGGGGGGGGGGGGGGGGGGGGGGGGGGGGGGGGGGGGGGGGGGGGGGGGGGGGGGGGGGGGGGGGGGGGGGGGGGGGGGGGGGGGGGGGGGGGGGGGGGGGGGGGGGGGGGGGGGGGGGGGGGGGGGGGGGGGGGGGGGGGGGGGGGGGGGGGGGGGGGGGGGGGGGGGGGGGGGGGGGGGGGGGGGGGGGGGGGGGGGGGGGGGGGGGGGGGGGGGGGGGGGGGGGGGGGGGGGGGGGGGGGGGGGGGGGGGGGGGGGGGGGGGGGGGGGGGGGGGGGGGGGGGGGGGGGGGGGGGGGGGGGGGGGGGGGGGGGGGGGGGGGGGGGGGGGGGGGGGGGGGGGGGGGGGGGGGGGGGGGGGGGGGGGGGGGGGGGGGGGGGGGGGGGGGGGGGGGGGGGGGGGGGGGGGGGGGGGGGGGGGGGGGGGGGGGGGGGGGGGGGGGGGGGGGGGGGGGGGGGGGGGGGGGGGGGGGGGGGGGGGGGGGGGGGGGGGGGGGGGGGGGGGGGGGGGGGGGGGGGGGGGGGGGGGGGGGGGGGGGGGGGGGGGGGGTGGGGGGGGGGGGGGGGGGGGGGGGGGGGGGGGGGGGGGGGGGGGGGGGGGGGGGGGGGGGGGGGGGGGGGGGGGGGGGGGGGGGGGGGGGGGGGGGGGGGGGGGGGGGGGGGGGGGGGGGGGGGGGGGGGGGGGGGGGGGGGGGGGGGGGGGGGGGGGGGGGGGGGGGGGGGGGGGGGGGGGGGGGGGGGGGGGGGGGGGGGGGGGGGGGGGGGGGGGGGGGGGGGGGGGGGGGGGGGGGGGGGGGGGGGGGGGGGGGGGGGGGGGGGGGGGGGGGGGGGGGGGGGGGGGGGGGGGGGGGGGGGGGGGGGGGGGGGGGGGGGGGGGGGGGGGGGGGGGGGGGGGGGGGGGGGGGGGGGGGGGGGGGGGGGGGGGGGGGGGGGGGGGGGGGGGGGGGGGGGGGGGGGGGGGGGGGGGGGGGGGGGGGGGGGGGGGGGGGGGGGGGGGGGGGGGGGGGGGGGGGGGGGGGGGGGGGGGGGGGGGGGGGGGGGGGGGGGGGGGGGGGGGGGGGGGGGGGGGGGGGGGGGGGGGGGGGGGGGGGGGGGGGGGGGGGGGGGGGGGGGGGGGGGGGGGGGGGGGGGGGGGGGGGGGGGGGGGGGGGGGGGGGGGGGGGGGGGGGGGGGGGGGGGGGGGGGGGGGGGGGGGGGGGGGGGGGGGGGGGGGGGGGGGGGGGGGGGGGGGGGGGGGGGGGGGGGGGGGGGGGGGGGGGGGGGGGGGGGGGGGGGGGGGGGGGGGGGGGGGGGGGGGGGGGGGGGGGGGGGGGGGGGGGGGGGGGGGGGGGGGGGGGGGGGGGGGGGGGGGGGGGGGGGGGGGGGGGGGGGGGGGGGGGGGGGGGGGGGGGGGGGGGGGGGGGGGGGGGGGGGGGGGGGGGGGGGGGGGGGGGGGGGGGGGGGGGGGGGGGGGGGGGGGGGGGGGGGGGGGGGGGGGGGGGGGGGGGGGGGGGGGGGGGGGGGGGGGGGGGGGGGGGGGGGGGGGGGGGGGGGGGGGGGGGGGGGGGGGGGGGGGGGGGGGGGGGGGGGGGGGGGGGGGGGGGGGGGGGGGGGGGGGGGGGGGGGGGGGGGGGGGGGGGGGGGGGGGGGGGGGGGGGGGGGGGGGGGGGGGGGGGGGGGGGGGGGGGGGGGGGGGGGGGGGGGGGGGGGGGGGGGGGGGGGGGGGGGGGGGGGGGGGGGGGGGGGGGGGGGGGGGGGGGGGGGGGGGGGGGGGGGGGGGGGGGGGGGGGGGGGGGGGGGGGGGGGGGGGGGGGGGGGGGGGGGGGGGGGGGGGGGGGGGGGGGGGGGGGGGGGGGGGGGGGGGGGGGGGGGGGGGGGGGGGGGGGGGGGGGGGGGGGGGGGGGGGGGGGGGGGGGGGGGGGGGGGGGGGGGGGGGGGGGGGGGGGGGGGGGGGGGGGGGGGGGGGGGGGGGGGGGGGGGGGGGGGGGGGGGGGGGGGGGGGGGGGGGGGGGGGGGGGGGGGGGGGGGGGGGTGGGGGGGGGGGGGGGGGGGGGGGGGGGGGGGGGGGGGGGGGGGGGGGGGGGGGGGGGGGGGGGGGGGGGGGGGGGGGGGGGGGGGGGGGGGGGGGGGGGGGGGGGGGGGGGGGGGGGGGGGGGGGGGGGGGGGGGGGGGGGGGGGGGGGGGGGGGGGGGGGGGGGGGGGGGGGGGGGGGGGGGGGGGGGGGGGGGGGGGGGGGGGGGGGGGGGGGGGGGGGGGGGGGGGGGGGGGGGGGGGGGGGGGGGGGGGGGGGGGGGGGGGGGGGGGGGGGGGGGGGGGGGGGGGGGGGGGGGGGGGGGGGGGGGGGGGGGGGGGGGGGGGGGGGGGGGGGGGGGGGGGGGGGGGGGGGGGGGGGGGGGGGGGGGGGGGGGGGGGGGGGGGGGGGGGGGGGGGGGGGGGGGGGGGGGGGGGGGGGGGGGGGGGGGGGGGGGGGGGGGGGGGGGGGGGGGGGGGGGGGGGGTGGGGGGGGGGGGGGGGGGGGGGGGGGGGGGGGGGGGGGGGGGGGGGGGGGGGGGGGGGGGGGGGGGGGGGGGGGGGGGGGGGGGGGGGGGGGGGGGGGGGGGGGGGGGGGGGGGGGGGGGGGGGGGGGGGGGGGGGGGGGGGGGGGGGGGGGGGGGGGGGGGGGGGGGGGGGGGGGGGGGGGGGGGGGGGGGGGGGGGGGGGGGGGGGGGGGGGGGGGGGGGGGGGGGGGGGGGGGGGGGGGGGGGGGGGGGGGGGGGGGGGGGGGGGGGGGGGGGGGGGGGGGGGGGGGGGGGGGGGGGGGGGGGGGGGGGGGGGGGGGGGGGGGGGGGGGGGGGGGGGGGGGGGGGGGGGGGGGGGGGGGGGGGGGGGGGGGGGGGGGGGGGGGGTGGGGGGGGGGGGGGGGGGGGGGGGGGGGGGGGGGGGGGGGGGGGGGGGGGGGGGGGGGGGGGGGGGGGGGGGGGGGGGGGGGGGGGGGGGGGGGGGGGGGGGGGGGGGGGGGGGGGGGGGGGGGGGGGGGGGGGGGGGGGGGGGGGGGGGGGGGGGGGGGGGGGGGGGGGGGGGGGGGGGGGGGGGGGGGGGGGGGGGGGGGGGGGGGGGGGGGGGGGGGGGGGGGGGGGGGGGGGGGGGGGGGGGGGGGGGGGGGGGGGGGGGGGGGGGGGGGGGGGGGGGGGGGGGGGGGGGGGGGGGGGGGGGGGGGGGGGGGGGGGGGGGGGGGGGGGGGGGGGGGGGGGGGGGGGGGGGGGGGGGGGGGGGGGGGGGGGGGGGGGGGGGGGGGGGGGGGGGGGGGGGGGGGGGGGGGGGGGGGGGGGGGGGGGGGGGGGGGGGGGGGGGGGGGGGGGGGGGGGGGGGGGGGGGGGGGGGGGGGGGGGGGGGGGGGGGGGGGGGGGGGGGGGGGGGGGGGGGGGGGGGGGGGGGGGGGGGGGGGGGGGGGGGGGGGGGGGGGGGGGGGGGGGGGGGGGGGGGGGGGGGGGGGGGGGGGGGGGGGGGGGGGGGGGGGGGGGGGGGGGGGGGGGGGGGGGGGGGGGGGGGGGGGGGGGGGGGGGGGGGGGGGGGGGGGGGGGGGGGGGGGGGGGGGGGGGGGGGGGGGGGGG
Source organism: Hygrophila difformis (assembly GCA_030278955.1). Classification (NCBI taxonomy): domain Eukaryota; kingdom Viridiplantae; phylum Streptophyta; class Magnoliopsida; order Lamiales; family Acanthaceae; genus Hygrophila; species Hygrophila difformis. The sequence continues at coordinate 32,991 of JAOANR010000029.1, forward strand.
GGGGGGGGGGGGGGGGGGGGGGGGGGGGGGGGGGGGGGGGGGGGGGGGGGGGGGGGGGGGGGGGGGGGGGGGGGGGGGGGGGGGGGGGGGGGGGGGGGGGGGGGGGGGGGGGGGGGGGGGGGGGGGGGGGGGGGGGGGGGGGGGGGGGGGGGGGGGGGGGGGGGGGGGGGGGGGGGGGGGGGGGGGGGGGGGGGGGGGGGGGGGGGGGGGGGGGGGGGGGGGGGGGGGGGGGGGGGGGGGGGGGGGGGGGGTGGGGGGGGGGGGGGGGGGGGGGGGGGGGGGGGGGGGGGGGGGGGGGGGGGGGGGGGGGGGGGGGGGGGGGGGGGGGGGGGGGGGGGGGGGGGGGGGGGGGGGGGGGGGGGGGGGGGGGGGGGGGGGGGGGGGGGGGGGGGGGGGGGGGGGGGGGGGGGGGGGGGGGGGGGGGGGGGGGGGGGGGGGGGGGGGGGGGGGGGGGGGGGGGGGGGGGGGGGGGGGGGGGGGGGGGGGGGGGGGGGGGGGGGGGGGGGGGGGGGGGGGGGGGGGGGGGGGGGGGGGGGGGGGGGGGGGGGGGGGGGGGGGGGGGGGGGGGGGGGGGGGGGGGGGGGGGGGGGGGGGGGGGGGGGGGGGGGGGGGGGGGGGGGGGGGGGGGGGGGGGGGGGGGGGGGGGGGGGGGGGGGGGGGGGGGGGGGGGGGGGGGGGGGGGGGGGGGTGGGGGGGGGGGGGGGGGGGGGGGGGGGGGGGGGGGGGGGGGGGGGGGGGGGGGGGGGGGGGGGGGGGGGGGGGGGGGGGGGGGGGGGGGGGGGGGGGGGGGGGGGGGGGGGGGGGGGGGGGGGGGGGGGGGGGGGGGGGGGGGGGGGGGGGGGGGGGGGGGGGGGGGGGGGGGGGGGGGGGGGTGGGGGGGGGGGGGGGGGGGGGGGGGGGGGGGGGGGGGGGGGGGGGGGGGGGGGGGGGGGGGGGGGGGGGGGGGGGGGGGGGGGGGGGGGGGGGGGGGGGGGGGGGGGGGGGGGGGGGGGGGGGGGGGGGGGGGGGGGGGGGGGGGGGGGGGGGGGGGGGGGGGGGGGGGGGGGGGGGGGGGGGGGGGGGGGGGGGGGGGGGGGGGGGGGGGGGGGGGGGGGGGGGGGGGGGGGGGGGGGGGGGGGGGGGGGGGGGGGGGGGGGGGGGGGGGGGGGGGGGGGGGGGGGGGGGGGGGGGGGGGGGGGGGGGGTGGGGGGGGGGGGGGGGGGGGGGGGGGGGGGGGGGGGGGGGGGGGGGGGGGGGGGGGGGGGGGGGGGGGGGGGGGGGGGGGGGGGGGGGGGGGGGGGGGGGGGGGGGGGGGGGGGGGGGGGGGGGGGGGGGGGGGGGGGGGGGGTGGGGGGGGGGGGGGGGGGGGGGGGGGGGGGGGGGGGGGGGGGGGGGGGGGGGGGGGGGGGGGGGGGGGGGGGTGGGGGGGGGGGGGGGGGGGGGGGGGGGGGGGGGGGGGGGGGGGGGGGGGGGGGGGGGGGGGGGGGGGGGGGGGGGGGGGGGGGGGGGGGGGGGGGGGGGGGGGGGGGGGGGGGGGGGGGGGGGGGGGGGGGGGGGGGGGGGGGGGGGGGGGGGGGGGGGGGGGGGGGGGGGGGGGGGGGGGGGGGGGGGGGGGGGGGGGGGGGGGGGGGGGGGGGGGGGGGGGGGGGGGGGGGGGGGGGGGGGGGGGGGGGGGGGGGGGGGGGGGGGGGGGGGGGGGGGGGGGGGGGGGGGGGGGGGGGGGGGGGGGGGGGGGGGGGGGGGGGGGGGGGGGGGGGGGGGGGGGGGGGGGGGGGGGGGGGGGGGGGGGGGGGGGGGGGGGGGGGGGGGGGGGGGGGGGGGGGGGGGGGGGGGGGGGGGGGGGGGGGGGGGGGGGGGGGGGGGGGGGGGGGGGGGGGGGGGGGGGGGGGGGGGGGGGGGGGGGGGGGGGGGGGGGGGGGGGGGGGGGGGGGGGGGGGGGGGGGGGGGGGGGGGGGGGGGGGGGGGGGGGGGGGGGGGGGGGGGGGGGGGGGGGGGGGGGGGGGGGGGGGGGGGGGGGGGGGGGGGGGGGGGGGGGGGGGGGGGGGGGGGGGGGGGGGGGGGGGGGGGGGGGGGGGGGGGGGGGGGGGGGGGGGGGGGGGGGGGGGGGGGGGGGGGGGGGGGGGGGGGGGGGGGGGGGGGGGGGGGGGGGGGGGGGGGGGGGGGGGGGGGGGGGGGGGGGGGGGGGGGGGGGGGGGGGGGTGGGGGGGGGGGGGGGGGGGGGGGGGGGGGGGGGGGGGGGGGGGGGGGGGGGGGGGGGGGGGGGGGGGGGGGGGGGGGGGGGGGGGGGGGGGGGGGGGGGGGGGGGGGGGGGGGGGGGGGGGGGGGGGGGGGGGGGGGGGGGGGGGGGGGGGGGGGGGGGGGGGGGGGGGGGGGGGGGGGGGGGGGGGGGGGGGGGGGGGGGGGGGGGGGGGGGGGGGGGGGGGGGGGGGGGGGGGGGGGGGGGGGGGGGGGGGGGGGGGGGGGGGGGGGGGGGGGGGGGGGGGGGGGGGGGGGGGGGGGGGGGGGGGGGGGGGGGGGGGGGGGGGGGGGGGGGGGGGGGGGGGGGGGGGGGGGGGGGGGGGGGGGGGGGGGGGGGGGGGGGGGGGGGGGGGGGGGGGGGGGGGGGGGGGGGGGGGGGGGGGGGGGGGGGGGGGGGGGGGGGGGGGGGGGGGGGGGGGGGGGGGGGGGGGGGGGGGGGGGGGGGGGGGGGGGGGGGGGGGGGGGGGGGGGGGGGGGGGGGGGGGGGGGGGGGGGGGGGGGGGGGGGGGGGGGGGGGGGGGGGGGGGGGGGGGGGGGGGGGGGGGGGGGGGGGTGGGGGGGGGGGGGGGGGGGGGGGGGGGGGGGGGGGGGGGGGGGGGGGGGGGGGGGGGGGGGGGGGGGGGGGGGGGGGGGGGGGGGGGGGGGGGGGGGGGGGGGGGGGGGGGGGGGGGGGGGGGGGGGGGGGGGGGGGGGGGGGGGGGGGGGGGGGGGGGGGGGGGGGGGGGGGGGGGGGGGGGGGGGGGGGGGGGGGGGGGGGGGGGGGGGGGGGGGGGGGGGGGGGGGGGGGGGGGGGGGGGGGGGGGGGGGGGGGGGGGGGGGGGGGGGGGGGGGGGGGGGGGGGGGGGGGGGGGGGGGGGGGGGGGGGGGGGGGGGGGGGGGGGGGTGGGGGGGGGGGGGGGGGGGGGGGGGGGGGGGGGGGGGGGGGGGGGGGGGGGGGGGGGGGGGGGGGGGGGGGGGGGGGGGGGGGGGGGGGGGGGGGGGGGGGGGGGGGGGGGGGGGGGGGGGGGGGGGGGGGGGGGGGGGGGGGGGGGGGGGGGGGGGGGGGGGGGGGGGGGGGGGGGGGGGGGGGGGGGGGGGGGGGGGGGGGGGGGGGGGGGGGGGGGGGGGGGGGGGGGGGGGGGGGGGGGGGGGGGGGGGGGGGGGGGGGGGGGGGGGGGGGGGGGGGGGGGGGGGGGGGGGGGGGGGGGGGGGGGGGGGGGGGGGGGGGGGGGGGGGGGGGGGGGGGGGGGGGGGGGGGGGGGGGGGGGGGGGGGGGGGGGGGGGGGGGGGGGGGGGGGGGGGGGGGGGGGGGGGGGGGGGGGGGGGGGGGGGGGGGGGGGGGGGGGGGGGGGGGGGGGGGGGGGGGGGGGGGGGGGGGGGGGGGGGGGGGGGGGGGGGGGGGGGGGGGGTGGGGGGGGGGGGGGGGGGGGGGGGGGGGGGGGGGGGGGGGGGGGGGGGGGGGGGGGGGGGGGGGGGGGGGGGGGGGGGGGGGGGGGGGGGGGGGGGGGGGGGGGGGGGGGGGGGGGGGGGGGGGGGGGGGGGGGGGGGGGGGGGGGGGGGGGGGGGGGGGGGGGGGGGGGGGGGGGGGGGGTGGGGGGGGGGGGGGGGGGGGGGGGGGGGGGGGGGGGGGGGGGGGGGGGGGGGGGGGGGGGGGGGGGGGGGGGGGGGGGGGGGGGGGGGGGGGGGGGGGGGGGGGGGGGGGGGGGGGGGGGGGGGGGGGGGGGGGGGGGGGGGGGGGGGGGGGGGGGGGGGGGGGGGGGGGTGGGGGGGGGGGGGGGGGGGGGGGGGGGGGGGGGGGGGGGGGGGGGGGGGGGGGGGGGGGGGGGGGGGGGTGGGGGGGGGGGGGGGGGGGGGGGGGGGGGGGGGGGGGGGGGGGGGGGGGGGGGGGGGGGGGGGGGGGGGGGGGGGGGGGGGGGGGGGGGGGGGGGGGGGGGGGGGGGGGGGGGGGGGGGGGGGGGGGGGGGGGGGGGGGGGGGGGGGGGGGGGGGGGGGGGGGGGGGGGGGGGGGGGGGGGGGGGGGGGGGGGGGGGGGGGGGGGGGGGGGGGGGGGGGGGGGGGGGGGGGGGGGGGGGGGGGGGGGGGGGGGGGGGGGGGGGGGTGGGGGGGGGGGGGGGGGGGGGGGGGGGGGGGGGGGGGGGGGGGGGGGGGGGGGGGGGGGGGGGGGGGGGGGGGGGGGGGGAGGGGGGGGGTGGGGGGGGGGGGGGGGGGGGGGGGGGGGGGGGGGGAGGGGGGAGGGGGGGGGCGGGGGGGCGGGGGGGGGGGGGGGGGGGGGGGGGGATGGGGGGGGGGGGGAGGGCGGGGGGGGGGGGGGGGG
>JAOANR010000030.1:0-42409 GCA_030278955.1 Hygrophila difformis
TGAGTAAGTTAACCCCTAGCATACAGTAATGGGGTTTCAAAGCCTTTAGTTATTTAAGAAAGAATTGACTTACATTTAGCACGATTGCATGCATTATATAAAATCGCTCGACTAAACAATGGAATTTAATTGTATAAATCCAAGGTATGAATTCCAAATGATCACAGATATAACTTGCAAGGCGATTGACTAAATTGACAAAACCCAAAACACAATTTAACAAGGATTTAATTAGATCTCGTATAAATTTCTCGTTTCGTTTCTTTTATAGATCACCATTCGCTAGGGCTCTTATGTCTACTAGTCTCATGGTCAATATTTCACTAGGGCCCTTACGTCCGCTAGTCATACGCTTGGGCCCTTATGTCCACAAGCCACATAATCAATATCGCGCTAGGGCTCTTACGTCCGCTAGACATACGTTTGGGCCCTTATGTCCACAAGCCACATAGTCAATATTGATAGTATCTAACTTGGTCACAAATCACCAATGTTTCAAAAGAATTTAGAATTTTTTTTTATTTGTTTAGACATATCTCGCGAATCCTGTGTTTCTCAAAAGACGAGTTTTTCAACATTTTAACCAAACCATTTCCACAGTTTACGCCATCTCAGTTTAAAAATTCATTTCAAAGGAAATCAACTTGAAATTTCTACAGTAGATCAAAAACACAGTAACGAACAACTTTCGTGTTTTAAGTTTTCCGAAATTATGTGAGGAAACGGGTGAAATTTTACAATCTTTACAAAAGCCAAAATTCTGTCATAATTGTCTACACAGCGCAGTGATTTTCAAAAGAGTTTTTGATATAAACGACCTCCAAAATTTATGAAATTTTACAGGCACTTAAAAGACACCAAAATAAACAAGTTTTATTAGAGGCAAATTATGCAAATTCATCATGGATTAAGTCAGATTAATCCACTAAGTTTGGTTTAAAAATCTGTCGACTTTTCCTTCTTGGACACAGTGTATTCAAACGGGTTTTGACTATACAAACGTTAATGAAAATGCAAGAAATTATACAGGCATGTTCACAAGACATTTATCTACAACTTTTATGTTTACACCAAAGATTAGTTTTGATCACAAGTGATAGAAATATGCACATCAAGTTCGATCATATAATCTGTCTCAGTTTTCGAAAGGTTCACGCACAATAGAATATGTTCGACGCGGTTTGGGGTAGCAAATCTTAATGAAAATGCATGAAATTTTACAGGGGTATTCAATACTCATAGATCTACAAATTTCATGTTTTGCACAAGTCCTAATTCGGCCTAGATCCAAGGTCAAAATGGCTAACAAGATCGAGAGTGAAATCTGCCAAGTTCTAAGTGCGAAAATAATTTCAGAGGTGTTCAGACTCGGTTTTCAGGCATCAAACTTTCACGAAAAATTATGAAAATTTTACAGCATGTATATCTATGTCTTAGGAACACTTTTTATGTTTTGGGTTTTCTCGTTTGAAGAATTTTAAGGGTTCGGAAAATTCATCCAAAAACGCTGCGCGCGTATGAAACCTCTTTTGACAGATTTATTTAATTTCTTTAGTTGAATCTTATGTTTGGTCGATTTTTAGCCACCAAAAACCGTATGTAAGAATTAACTTACATAATATGAATTCTAAACAGCCCTTTGTTTGTCCGGAAACTACGGATGGCTACGACCGGATCTCCTCAACGCGAAGCTTCCGACTTTGGCCACGAATTCGACTCGAAAGAAGAAATCTAGTGTTAGATCGAATTTTCGGGTTTGAAAATGTGTAGGAAAACTTAAGAAACACTTACCCACATCCTAAAGGGTCTGACCTCTCTTCTCCAACGTCCTCTTGCTCCGGTTGCTCGTCGGAAACTCAAGAACACAAGGGATTTTTGGGGTTTTCGGTTTTGGTAGAGTTTGGGAGAGATTATGAGAGTTATGGAGTGAATGGGATCTGAATTAATTGTATAGGATCTGAAAATAAGGGTTAAGAGCAGCCATATCTCGTCCATAATCCCTTTCCCTTGATTGTGATTGAGTTTCCATAGTTGAGGGTCGAATTTTGGTAAGAAAATCGCCAAAACGTGAAAGTGTGCAGCTGCCTCTGTAGTGGCGCGGTGGTGGCGCGGTGCTAGGCCAACGGGTGCGCGGCCTGGTCTGGGCCGTGCGTTCGGACTGGGCCGTGCGATCCCGTCGGGCCTTTTCTCCTATCTTTCGGACTTCTGTGCTCCTACGTTTTCGGGCTCGATTTTTCGGGTCATTCTCGGATTATAAATTCTTATCTTAATTTATCTCGTCTCGAATTAATCCCGTATTCAAAATCTGGCGCGTTTGGATTCGTCGGCTTCTAATTCGTCGTCTTTTGACTCCCGTGCAACAATTTATCTAATTAAATTATTTCCGACTTCACGGGTTCTTGGAATTAAAATTCTTTTCCTTCTTGAATTTAATTCATATTCTTTTGGAATTAATCCATGGAATATCTTCGGCCATCCTTTCCCTCTTTTATTCCATTTTGAATTTATCGGTAATTCATTTCCGAGCAATAATGAATTATTTTCTTCTTCTCGGAAATATTTCGGCCTTGTCGGATTAGGAAATGAATTTTTTTTTATTCCGTTGGACGCCGATAAAATCCCGGGTATTACACTCTACCCCCCCTTAAGAATCAACTTCGTCCTCGAAGTTGCGCTTTAGGTTTTCACGAGATTAGAACTAAGGTTCTATCGTTCATTTCGTTCATTTCTATTTTTCGTTATTGTATTATTGCGTTATCATATGCTATTGTTTGATATTGTTTGTATTATTTTATAATATTATTTGACTGAACTCAGAATTGAAATTTCCAAGTTGGCTACGTACCCTGTGAAGGGATCAAGCCATGACGTAGTTCAAAACAATTTGAATTTGTTTATTTATTGATTTGGGATACAAAATATTCGGGTTGTTACATCCTCCCCCCCTTAAGATTACAGTTATGTCCCCATAACTGCCTACGCATTATTCTCAAGAAAGTTCGGGTTTTGACCTTGTTACTTGTCAGTCTCTCTTTGCTGAAGGTTCACAAGATCTATTCTCCTTTCGATCGCCTCCTCTGGCGTTCGACATCCCCTAGCCTTGTGACCAAACTTGCCGCACTTATAGCAGGCTCCAGGCTTCGGGCACTGGCGCACCAAATGTGCATGGTTGCATCGTGGGCAGCGTGGTATGAACGCACCACGGTTGTCATCTCCTCCGTGGTTGAGACCTTTATTTTCTTTCCTTCGAGATCCATTGTTTTTCCTAGAGTTGTTATTGTTATCTTTCAGATCCTTCTTCTCAAGTCCTTGAGAGTCCTTGCTCGACTCACCATTTTCCTTACGCTTCAATTGCTGGATTCGAGCAATTGCTACAGCGCGATCATAAATCGTCTGTAGGTTCGTGAATTGTCCTACTGCAAGTATCTCCCGGATACTAAAGTTCAGACCCATCTCGAATTTCTGAGCCTTGTCAGAATCAGTTGGTACTATCCTCATAGCAAATCGTACTAGCTCCTTGAATTTGGTGTAGTACTCTTGCACTGTTTGTGCACCTTGCTCCAGGTTGATGAATTCCTCATATTTCGCAGTCTTGGTGCTCAGTGGGTAGAATCTTTCTCTCAAAACTTCCTTAAGTCCTTCCCAGGTGTAGGATTCTTCATCTTCCTCTGAATTCGTTTGAAGGTTTTGCCACCACTCATCGGCTTCGCCTCCTAAGTAGTAGGTCGCTACACGTATCTTCTCCTCGTCGGGGATTTGATAGCGTCCAAGAGTTTGTCAAAGGTACGGATCCAACCCTCCAACTTGGCCGGATCCTCTTGCCCGTCATAATGGGGTGGGTTGTAGGGGTTTACTAATGCCAAGTAGTTGACTCGGGCTACAGGCGGAGGTATTGCCGCTTGTGCCCTATGCACCTCGGCATTTCCTAATGCTACGAGTAGTTCTTCTACATTCCTTAAACGTTCATCCGTGTTGTTGGGAATAGGAGGCGCTCGATCTCCTACGTTCGGAGGAATCTCATTGTTGCTAGGTGCGTTTGGGAGGTCAATGTCAGTGCCGTTTGGGCTTACCTTCCTCAGTTTTCTTCTATGTGCCATTTTCTGTTATAGAAGCACGCGAAGATGAGTTTCTAAGTGATCAAGATCTAGGACTAAGGCAAAGTTAGTCTTTAGCAAGCGCTCCTAAGTCAAGGTCATGTCGAGTTCTAAGGTAGGAGTGTTTCCTATCACCGATAATTCACATAAAAAGAGTTAGTGTAAATATTTATGTATATATGCAATGCAATGCAATCCCCCCCGAAGTTAATATATATTTTATTTATATCTATCTTCCATGGATTTTAAAAATATGTTTATTCCATGGAGGTAATATTTTTAAAATTTAAAGATAATAATAGTAGATAGAAGTCTTGAGCCTCTATATTGGGCCAAAATAATAAACATCTGGGCTTAATGAAAATGCATGAAATTTTACAGGGGTATTCAATACTCATAGATCTACAAATTTCATGTTTTGCACAAGTCCTAATTCGGCCTAGATCCAAGGTCAAAATGGCTAACAAGATCGAGAGTGAAATCTGCCAAGTTCTAAGTGCGAAAATAATTTCAGAGGTGTTCAGACTCGGTTTTCGGTCATCAAAATTTCACGAAAAATTATGAAAATTTTACAGCATGTATATCTATGTCTTAGAAACACTTTTTATGTTTTGAGGTTTCTCGTTTGAAGAATTTTAAGGGTTCGGAAAATTCATCCAAAAATGCTGCGCGCGTATGAAACCTCTTTTGACAGATTTATTTAATTTCTTGAGTTGAATTTATGTTTGGTCGATTTTTAGCCACCAAAAACCGTATGTAAGAATTAACTTACATAATATGAGTTCTAAACAGCCCTTTGTTCGTCCGGAAACTACGGATGGCTACGACCGGATCTCCTCAACGCGAAGCTTCCGACTTTGGCCACGAATTCGACTCGAAAGAAGAAATCTAGTGTTAGATCGAATTTTCGGGTTTGAAAATGTGTAGGAAAACTTAAGAAACACTTACCCACGTCCTAAAGGGTCTGACCTCTCTTCTCCAACGTCCTCTTGCTCCGGTTGCTCGTCGGAAACTCAAGAACACAAGGGATTTTTGGGGTTTTCGGTTTTGGTAGAGCTTGGGAGAGATTATGAGAGTTATGGAGTGAATGGGATCTGAATTAATTGTATAGGATCTGAAAATAAGGGCTAAGAGCAGCCATATCTCGTCCATAATCCCTTTCCCTTGATTGTGATTGAGTTTCCATAGTTGAGGGTCGAATTTTGGTAAGAAAATCGCCAAAACGTGAAAGTGTGCAGCTGCCTCTGTAGTGGCGCGGTGGTGGCGGGGTACTAGGCCAACGGGCGCGCCGCGGGCGCGCGGCCTGGTCTGGGCCGTGCGTTCGGACTGGACCGTGCGATCCCGTCGGGCCTTTTCTCCTCTCTTTCGGACTTCTGTGCTCCTACGTTTTCGGGCTCGATTTTTCGGGTCATTCTCGGATTATAAATTATTATCTTAAATTTATCTCGTCTCGAATTAATCCCGTATTCGAAATCTGGAGTCCGTCGCGTTTGGATTCGTCGGCTTCTAATTCGTCGTCTTTTGACTCCCGTGCAACAATTTATCTAATTAAATTATTTCCGACTTCACGGGTTCTTGGAATTAAAATTCTTTTCCTTCTTGAATTTAATTCCAATTCTTTTGGAATTAATCCATGGAATATCTTCGGCCTTCCTTTCCCTCTTTTATTCCATTTTGAATTTATCGGTAATTTATTTCCGAGCAATAATGAATTATTTTCTTCTTCTCGGAAATATTTCGGCCTTGTCGGATTAGGAAATGAATTTTTTTTATTCCGTTGGACGCCGATAAAATCCCGGGTATTAGAACCAATTCGGTCTAAACCGAACTACTTGAGGAGACCGAACCACATTCGAAATTGCAGCTTTGAGCACGTGAGAAATGCATGGCACTGTGGATGGGCCCTGATGGGCCTAGGGTTTCGAGAAGAAGTATAAAAGCTTCCTCAACACAAGAAACATTCGAACTCACACTTGGACATTTTGCTGGGGGACAAAAAGAAGGAACAGAAGGTGTTCTCCACCCCTTAAGGGTTAGGTAGGTAGTTTAGTTTAGTTAGTTTATTTTCAAGTTTGTAGTGTAGTTTTATTGCTTTGAGCTTAGTTTATTTTCATAGAAGCTTGTCACTAACTTTAGTGTAGCCATTACCATAAACTTTAAATGCTTTGTAGTTATAATGAACCCTACCTTCAAGCTAATGATGATTTTAGGGTTATTTGTTGCTTTCAAGTGTCAATACAAGAAAGAATCCAGAGATGGGTTTTTATTTCAAGTGTTTGGCACTTATTTAATGCTTTTCTTAGCAATAAATGTTAGAATGTTTGTTTGTTTCAACTAGGTTACATTTATTATGTCATAGTTTACTTACATTCTCAATAAATGCATGTGTAGTGGGTTTTTGGCTTGTCCGTACACCTTAGATAATGTAGGTGTTCTTATTTTTATGCATGTGTTCTTATTATTTATTAGATGTTTAAGTCTTTGATCTTTGATTGCTTGTTTGTAGAATTAAGGTTTGTTTCATGCCAATACCTGCTAGCCACGTAACCTACTATGCCTATTTTCCTTAAAACACTCATTAGTGTGGCTGTGAGGTGACATTGATGTGAAATGAAGGATTTGGTAAATCTTATCCATCATGAACCACACAATGTAAACCGAACCTGCACTTATGAGTTCAAAATATCTTTTATGAGAGAAAAGACATGCAATTCGATTTGAAGCAATTCGGTCTAAACCGAATTGCCCATGAGAATGGAATTGCATGGCAAAAATATTTTTTGAATGCCTTATCCAAAAATTCATATGCAATTCGATCTAGGTAATTCGGTCTATACCAAATTGCCCATGAGACCGAATTGCATAGCAAAACTGTTCTCATATGGTGCCCAAGCAATTCGGTCTGTGCGAATTCGGTTTAGACCGAATTCCTCCCATAGATCGAATTGACCTTGTACATCATATTGTTGGCATTCCATCCCTTCATGCCTTAGTTTATTTTATGTCTTACCAATTCGAATTGTCCAATTCGGTCTAGACCGAATTCAATTGGCAATTCGAATGACCCTCACTTTGGAGTAAATGCCTTAGCCAAATTTGAGTGAAGTAATGCTTCATCAATTCGAATTGTCCAATTCGGTTTAGACCGAATTGCTCTGACAATTTGAATTAGAGGATGCTTCATGCCTTTACAAGGATTAATCGGGTACGGTGTTACTTCATACCTCATGCATCCTCAATTCGGCCTAATTTGCATTTTGCCCAATAGACCGAATTGCTTTCTTCCTTCTACTTTCAAAACTCCAAAAACATTTTATTTCTTGAGTTGTGTAAGTTGCATGGGTATATTGGGCCTAGGCCTATTACACCTAATTTTATCCATTACACATCTCAACTCATTAGTGTCTATTTATTGTGTGATTAACACTCACACAATACCAAAAACGTTTTCTTAATTTTGTTTATTTTCCCTTTCATTGTGTGTATGAACAACTAGTAAGAAATATATCAGACTAATGTTGGCGGGTATTCCCACACGGATAACTAGCTCGTATTCTGAATATTAATTACTAGTTGTTATTTTGCATGGTTCGGATAGTGGTCGGTGGAAGCCTTGGCGGTTCATCCATCCGGGATTATGACAGTTGCTCAGCTGACTCCTATCCGGATACAGTTTTCTTTTCTTTACCTTAATTTCAAACCTGAATCTAGAGTTGTAGTAATAATAGATAATATATGCCAATGTTATCTAATAATTATTACAGTAATAGAACATGTGGGTTTTCATCCTGATTCACAGACAGTGAAGTCTAAGATGACGGCGGCAACTGTCATTTAAGGCATTCTACTGTCTAATAATCATTCCATCTGGAATACTTGGGACCCGGATAGCAGATGTTTGCCGTCCGGATAACCCCAATTATTTCTGGCAATCTCTTTAGCCATTTTCTTCGTATCTCTGGCTAATTCATCTTTGTGTATCAGATTCTGTCTAACCCCACCATATATTTTGGGGTAATTTATTTTACTTCTCATATACATGTATGCATGATATTATTATGTAGAGATTGTGGTCTATAATATTTTGGAGATCCTTCTCCTTGGACATAGAAGTCTTGATTTAAATCAGATGTTGCATAATAAATTTCCACAAAAATCACTTTATAAAATCCGGATCTGAGTAAGGGATAAATTCGACAGTTATGACTAACTCATATTCTACTGGGGGTTAATTTCGAGAACGTAGAAGCAGAGTCAGCGATTAGGTCTCACCTAGACTGAAAGGATCTGTGTTTTAATTGAGAGTTTAGTACCTGTTTAGGGAATGATTTTCAAATATCTATTTGTTTCTGAAAATTACTGTGTGTTGGAAATCTTGTATTAAGTGTTGCATTGAATCAGTGTCCACTTGGATTCGGATAAGATGTGATAAATAATATTGGAGGAACAACATATAGGCCTTGGTTAATTTCTAAGGTAAGGTTGAGTATTCTTTCAACTACTATTTTCTCCCGCCAAAGCCTAAAATTGAGTCTTGAGTGAATACATTCGGAATAGATCTTCATAGGTCTGTTCCACTCATGTTTGTATCTCATAACTAACCGGATGTTATAAGCCCTGTGGCTTACTGATATTTGGGAAGTTCTAAATCTGCATCTGGTCACCAAGACTAGGGGCTCTTTTATACTAACGGAATGTGATGATCTTTTCAGACTTCCGAGTGATAGGTTTTAAATGCTTTCTTTACTGCTTTCTTTATCGCTTTCTTTAAAATGCTTTCATAGAGGTCACTCGGAAGAATTAGAGGTTGGCCGCTGGTTGTAAGGTTTAAGAGTTATGGATTAGTTCGGGATTAGATTTAGACTTTGGGTGTGACAAGGGGGATGATAGGAGTACTTGGCATATCAACTAATGATATGTTAGGTGTTGCTTATCCACCATGGAGGAATAACATACCTCGGCAGGGGCAGTTATTAACCTGTGGTATCTTAGAAGTTGAGGTCTTAAGGCATGTAAACTCTTACTATAAGTACCTGTCTGTTAAAGGGAACATGGTATAGAGAGCATGAGAGTTAACTAACTGACGAACTACCCCAAACAAAGATCTGCGTATTAAAATGGAAGTTTAATTGTGTTTCATCTGAATCGTGTCCAATCCTTATTATCTTCTCCCTGTCCCTTCTGTCACATTTTAAATCTGCTTTCGTAGAATAATTTTATTCGCTTTCTTAGCATAATTCTTATCGCTTTCTTAGAATAGAATTTAATCACTTTTTAGACTAAATTTACCATGCTTTGTAGAATAATATTTTACTGCTTTCATAATCTGGTTTAAATTATTGTCAAGTAGTTGTTAGAAACCAATGCAAAACTTGAATCGAGTAACCGAGTGGAAAATCTTAGTAAACGACGTGGGCCCTGCTTCTATCGCACATCCTCCAGTGAACGATCTGGTCTTACTATAAATTACTGCAATTTTTGACACCGTGCGCTTTCGGGGGCACAGTTTCTTAACACGAGTAATAAAAACGTGACAACCTATAAATATATCCCTAATCCCAAATCCATCTTCATAAATTGGTTTCATTAAATAAAATTGAAAACCAGGATTATTATGTTTCAGAAAATACTCATGTAGTGGGAACTTGTCAAAAGTTTCATGGCAAGGATCTTCATGGCAGGAAATTTTCAAAAGTTTCATGCCGGGGAGGTCCACAGCGCCGTTTGAATTCCAAGTTTCTCACATGAGTAATAAAAAGTGAAATATATCCTTAAACTCCTTTCCCACGAATCATAACTCTTTTCGTTTTAATAAATTCAAACTTGGGATATTTTAGAAAAAGCTCGTGTTGACGAAATTGTCAAAAGTTTCAGCACGCTATGTCTGTACAGCGTGGAGGGAATTATTATTCAAAGAATGTTCCTCAGATTTTATTTATACAAAGAACTGAATGCCTCGCAATAATATCTGTAAAAATGCGGCGAGGTATTCAACTCCTACTTATAGAATAGGGGTTATATATGTATAAGAAATGAGTAGTTGATATCCCAAAAATGGGAATCAATTCTGTGGCTACTTTGAGTTGCCTCTCTCGCTTTGTCAAAATGACATCGCGAGAGCATTGAAATAAAGTTGTCTGGATAATTCCTCGCGTCATCTTTTACGATGGAGCGTGGATTTATCCTTATATGAAGTAAATGATCAAGTCCTGTAATTATCATAACTACCTTCTGGAACTCTTATTCAGAAAACAACGAAAACATAACCTTTCACATCCAGATTCGAGAATTTTAAGTTTGTTAATTCTTAAAGATTATCATGCGATGATTAACACTGCATGGGTCCTTAGGAACCTTATAAAGTTTTGATCATTAATCTCTGCAGATTTCTTCCAAATTTGTGACCAAAATATAATATGAACAGAGAATCGAATGAATTCATAATTCTATCAGTTTCATACCTAACTCGGTTACAGTATCCAGACTTCTTGAGTAATTGGAACAAACAAATTACGAATTAAAGATATGATAGTAACATGATCTCGAGAATCAAATTATCGACGTGATACAAATTCCAAGAAGTGAAAATTGTGTTCGAGGTTTATACTTCTCTGAAACAAAATTGAAGAACATCTAATTCTGATAAAACCTTTCAAAATTGTAACCAGAAAGATAAGAAATGCACAATTTGATAACTAATCATTCTTCATATATCTTGAGTAACAAAGGAATTAAAAACGAATACACCTGAAAATCTGACTGCAATCAGAATAATGTGAATTAGAACGAAGAAGTCGGAAACTAGATGGTGATCGTCGTAATGGATGAACAAAGCATTCCGATAACAATTCTTCTTCCAGGGTATCCTCTAACTAATCTACTAAAATATTCCGAAGAAAATCTACTGCGAAATTGAATTACAAATCTGAAGAACTTGAAGTAAATTGCAGTAAAAAGTAAACCCTAGCTAATCTACCTACTGAATTCTAAGAGTGAACTGGAGAGTAAAAAAATGAGCTATTCTCTTCAATCTCCCGCTGCTTGAGCTGATCCCCCAAGGGTCTTATTTATAGATGAACGTTGTAACTGCTTCAGTCTTGGATGGTAACCGCTCGCATCAGAATAGCTCTCCTCTCGCTTTGTCCAGTTCGTTCAAAGCGAGAGTCAAAAATGTAATCGCCTTTCTTGACAAGGCGAGATCTCACAGTCTCTTCAAACAGTTTGCTTCTCGCCATAACACTTAAGGCTTTCTGTCTTGCACAAACTTTCTTTCCTCGCGATGTCAAACAATCATCGCGTGGACTTCAGCTTCTGAACATTTTTCCTTAAATCTTTCCTGATTTCGTATGTAAGTCCTCGCATCGTTCATTACTTTCCTCGCTATGTCTTTTTCCATCTCCCGCTGCTTTTCAACTTAACTTCCTGCTGAATGACAAAGCGTGAGTCAGTTCAAATAAAAACATAGCGTGCGAGACTTGCAATGAAAACTTAGAATTTCAAGCCATTTTCAATGTAACTCCAGCTTCTTCACAATATTGGTTCTTCTTCCATCTTTTCACATCTTCCATGATTACTCATTAAAAACTAATGGAATTAAGAACAAAAGATCATCGTTAAGACGCTAAATTGGACGTGACAGTCATAAAAGACTGTCATCAGTGATCCCTGGGTGGCGGCTGGCGACATCTGAAGCGATGATCAGTGGGGGCCAGAACTCGACAAGTGGCGGCTGGTGTGGATGACTTCACCAAGTCCTAGTCGCCAAACAAAGATATCATGTGTGTTGGGAGAAACACAAATCAATATGCAAACATGGATGAATATACAAAATTCAGCAATCATACATACAAAGCAACGAGAAAAAATAGTCCCGGTACACAATTTCAGTTTGACATTCAATAATGACCATATTGCTCATCACTAATTTCAAGTCACACTTCATGAATCCGATTCAAAACCACCTTCCCGGCACACAATTTATAAGTCTCCACCAACAAAACAATCGCAACAATCGAACCTGATCCATGAGCTAGACGAATGGCGGCCGGCGTGAGTAGCTGAGTGGCGGCAGCTAGGCAAGTAGCGGCCTGGGAGTAACGGCAACTAGGCGAATAGCTGCCCGGGTTGAGTGGCGGCCCGGGCTGGCAGCTGCTTCGCGAATGAGGGCGGTTGGCAGACCAATCAAAAATGGCGGCTGACGCAGGTGGCAGCCCGGAACGATGGCTCGGCCTGAAGATGAGCGGGGGATGAGCGAGCTAAGGAGGACGATGTCCTAGCTCAAGATGGCGGCTTGATAGTTTGAGGATGGTGGCCTGAGAACTTGTGGTTGATGGCCCGAGCATGAATGGCGGCTGGGAAAATCACCAGCGGCGCTGGAGCACTTCAGCGGTGGCGGCTGAGCAATGATGATGGCGGCCGGGGATGTGGATGGCGGCTGAAGATTTGAGGCAGTGGCGGCTCAAGATCACGAATGGCGGAAGAGATCGAGGATGGAGGCCGGAGCAGTGTAGATGGCGGCACACATGGATGGCAGCCGGCGAGGGAGAAGAGAAGTGAAAATTTAAGAAAAATGGCCAAAATTTTTGACCTAGTGGGGTTTGGTGACTTTTTATAGAGGCCTAAATGGGCTTAGGGTTTTAAAAATGGTCCTAGGTTGAAACGCGCAAATTTGTCTTAAAATTCCAAACAGACAAATTGCGCGAGGGGGCATCTGTTAGCCCAATGATTTTAAAGAGAATTAAGGCCCATCACTCCTGGCCCAATAACCAAATAGCCGGCCCCAGTTCTTGGATATATCTGGATAGAGATGACTGCCAGCAAAAGAAGGGCGACGATCCTGGTGGAGATCGTGGGCATTAAATGTGAGGGCGCCATCTAGGGAATTTTATTGGAGCAATTAGGTTGGCAACGCCTAGATGGAGGAGCGGTGCGACTCCTTATAAATATGGAAGGCAGTAGTCAAAAGGGGGACCTCAACTCTTCTCCAAAGAACTGTACTTTACATTATTTTCCTTTTTGCAATTTATTTCCTGACATTTTGTTTTCCTTTGTTCTTCCTTTTTTCACATTTCAATTCCTTTACTCACTTTCTTAGTTTCTGTAACTTTCATTCCACAAATCTTGTAATCCTTTAAAGTTCATCAATCAAGCAGATGTTTTAATCCTCAAAATTTTCACGGTCAACAACTTTTTAATGTATTGAGTTCTTAAAGTATAATGTTTCTCTACATTCATAGTTTTTTTTTAAACATTGATACTCCTGTATCGGTAAGATGTTTGGGAGCCCAAGCCATGCAAAGTGGATGAAGGTAGTTCGTAATAGTACATATTTACTTTTTACTGTATAGTGGTTAGGTGCTCCATTGTCTGATGCTGTAGATTTGTGTATGACGTTATGATGCTCAACGCCTGGTAGCAATATTGTATATGACAGATTTTGGCATTGCAATGAAATAAATTTTTGCCCACAAAAATATATGTATATATTTACTTTTTACTGTATTCAGTAGTAAATATTCTTGAATATATCGAAATAGAACTTCATTTCATATTAAGGAGATTTTCTCAATATTCACATATCACATACTCTGAAATTCTTATAGGCACATTCCATAAGATAGTCTCGAAAATCATTAGCGCGAGATTGAATGAAAATCCCACCTTGGCCTTCCGAAAGTACCAATATTTCATTTCAATCTCCAATAATAATCCAAGGCAGATTAGTGCGAGATTTAAGATCTCTCAAGTAAGTCCAATTGTCCCGACGCTTGAAAAAGTTAGGATAGCAATAAGAAGCAGTGCAAATCCATTGAATCTGAGCAGTACGAATGGAGAGAGATAAGAATCTATCAGTCTCTTCAAAAATGTAACTCAGATCGAAGGACCAATTTTACCAATAATCCAAACGCCATCAGCACGACTACTCGATTCTTGCACCAAAATAGGCAAGTAACCCAGTCCAAAAATAAAATTTCGAACACGGTCGTATTGACCTTGCAGTTCCAGTATGAAACAAAGAGAGGGATTATAAGTACGAAGAAGCTCTGCCAGACTTCTACGAGACAGGGAGTTCATCATTCCACGAACGTTCTAGGAAATTATACAGAAATTTAAAAAATCCGTCATCAATACTTTGATTAGGGTAGAGGACCAAGAGAGAATCAAGAGCCATAGCATCATACCGAAGACAAAGGGGCCAGAGACATCCATGGCCTCTTAAGTACAAACCTCTGTATTATCTTCCAAGGCCGGGTCAAAAACATCCATGGCTTCTCGTGTATCATCCACTGGAGCTTCTTCATTACAGGAAGAAGAAGGCTCATCGGTACCAAGATGAATCGCCAAGGAAAGGGCCGCTTCCTTAATAGCTTGGTTCAGCGGAGAAGGAGCCAAGTTATTATCATCTACCGGCTGTGAATTTGTCCGAATTCTCTTGTGTCCATGCAGGATCTTTTTAGCACGTGGTGGCGGAGGATCACGTGTCCCTTGCTGAAAGCATGTCGAACTGCCTTCCTATCCCCTAATATTCAACTCATTATTAATCATTGGGGCCTTACCTTTGTCCTTGATAACATTCTTTGATGGCCCAGTATTAAAAGGCTTCAAAGGGACCGACCCACCTTTACTAGGTTTATTCGACTCCACATTCCCCTTATTGCGGGGTTTTCTCCGTTGCACGACAGTCCATTCTCCCACACCTAAGTCAGCCTGATTTGTTTCCCTATCATTGCGGGCTTCATTTAGGGAACTTGCCAAATCCTCCCTAACTGCTATACCTTGACTTCCATTGTTATTCCCTCTTTCTATAACTGCCTTACCAGCTGTGATATCCCAGTCAACATTTTCCGGCGGGTGAGCTGTGGCCGGAGGCACTACAACTTTATTGAGAGTCCTATCGCAAGCATCTTGGAGATGTCCATATCTAGCACATTTCACACAAACCTTATGGAGACTTTCATACGCAACATTAATGATTTCCCCATCCACGTCTACTTGACCGAGGAGCGGTTCATCCAGATTTAGCTCAACACAGGCCCTTGCATAACGTCTCCGGGAGATGACCAGTCTTTTAATATCAAATTTTAGAGGGGTGACTACAACCAAGGCAATGACACGAAGGTCATTCTCTTTGTAATAAGCTTGGTTTAGTTCGGGAAACCGGATCCAAGTTTGAATAGTGTTAACGCGGGAAGTTCGTGGATTGAAATCACGTTGCCATATCATGATGGCCAAGCAGTGGTCGAAGATCATCCATTGACCATTGGTATGAACTTTCTTCCTATCCGCGGGACGTTCGAATTTGGCCATAAAGCACCCAAACCCTACATCAAGAAGATCAAAAGTACCTTCAAGTTTCCAAACTTTTGTGAGCCGATCTTTAAGAGCAATGAAACCAACAGTGATTCCAAGAGGATTGATAATAATCGTATCCTTCGACGGTTCAAAGAGAGCGTCCAAAACGGTTTTGTCGAACCGAATCTTAGGGCAATGCTTGTTGGTGCCTTCATTGTCAATGGACGCCAACTTAGCGTGAATCAAGTCATCAGGGAGCACAGTGACATTTTGTTGGGCAACCAAACCGCCCGCTGCGACATCGCGGAAGGATGGTACCGTGCTGGGAGCGCGAGACACCGTAGGAGAGGGAGATCGCACAGGGTCGGGGGGAGGATCCAGAGAGGCCATCATCATTCTATAAAACAAACTTCCTCGGACCTTCATTCAAGAAGGTCATCATCATCCAGTGATGTAATACCCGAGAAATCGACATCGAGATTTCAATCCAAAAATTTAAAGAATTGAATTTAATTATCTAAACCGAAATAATTCCTAAAGAGCGGAATTAAATATTTTCGGACGATCGCGACTCCGGATAAGTTTATCGAGTTATCCCAATGATCTCGGATAATTTCCACTCTATGATTTTCGGAATAAAAATCATAATAATAATAATAATAATACAAAAAAAGGGCTAAGGCTGTTGGCTGCGCGGTAGCGCGCCGCCCTACAGGGGCAGTGACTCAAACCGTTGCACGTGTTTTTGGCTCCATTTTCGAAGTTTGGTGATTCCAATCGACCCATATTCACATCTCAAACCTTTGGGAATAGATTTGGCCGGATTTTGGATGAATCTTAAGGGTTGGAAGTCCACATTAGGAGTAAGAAATGATCCAATGGATGTGGAAGTATCCTTAATGCATTGAAGTGTTGGAGGGGGATGTTTTGGAGATTGTTGGAGTTTAATTTCGGGAAAGGGTAGTGTTTAACCCCTCCCATTTTCCCTAGGATCATCAAGACACCTCTTGGAAACCTTAACACATCATAAATAACTCCCTAGCAGCCCTAAAACTACCCCCCATTCCCTAATAAGAAATTTAGACTACATTGGAGTATTGGTGAGAGTTGTGTGTTATTCTTTGGTTTCCAGAGGCCTTGGGATGAATTCAAGCTAGTCAGTCCATCCATCTATGGTTAAGTAAGATCCCACTTCATTCCCTTGGGTTTGGATTTGAGATTCAGGCCCTAAAATTTAGGATTTCTTCCAACATCTCCATAATAGGATCAATCGGTGGAAGGGTAGATCGTGGGGACTGATTTGGACGTTCTCAGGAGTACCAACAAGGAGGATTTCGACTCTAATCTGATCTAAGGTAAGTTATTAATATACACATCAATTTTTTGAAGTTGTGGTTGAGAAGAAATCGAGTTATGAACCTTTTCCATCCTTTATGAAACCTGTCAACTAGGGTTTTCTCATAACTAGTTTCTGTTGCCTCATGTTTTTGACCTAGATCCGAGCCTTTTTGAGAGATCTTTCCTAAATGAAAATTGTTCCTAACATTCTAAAGATGAGATCTGTAAGTTCTCAAAATTTTTGGAGTTCATTTGAAGCCCAAAATTCGATCTGGTTTTCTGCTATAAACATGTTGTCAGATTTGATTTTTGTGTAGTTTGGTTTTGTGGTACTCTTTAGATCATTCTATGGTGGTTATTTTTTGTCGTGGTCCTCACTAGTTTTGTTCCATATTTTGTCTAGAATGTCTCCATCAAATTTTACGATTTTAGAAACTTGCTTGAAAAAGTTATGGATTTTTAACCACACTGTGGTCAAAATCGCTGAAACTCTTTAAATCCTTAAATCAAGGTTTTTCTGAAAACGGTTTATTTGGTCTATTTAGAGTCCAAATTTGAGGATGCCTATTTCTATAAAAAATGTTCATTTTGGTGTCTCCTAGGTACTATGAAATTTTCGGAATTTTTAAATTTTTTTTGCTACATTTCTAAAAACAAAACTGATTACTGCCACAGTTTCAAATTCATGTCTTAAAATGGTGAAATCCATGTTATGTGTTTGGGGTGATCTTCAAGTCGATTTTCACTCATGTTGAAATATATATATTCTGGAAATGTAGCCATTTTATGATAATGATAAAAAGTGGATTTTGAAACTTTGGGAGTTTTGATTGAGTGGGATTCCCGATGTTATTTCTTAAGGGTAAGTGCACTTGGTGGAGCTCATGGGCCGCCCCCTCTCGTAGCCTAAACGGTAATTATGGTAAATAGTTTATTAGTAATTGTAAGAGTATATACTCCTATATGTATCCGTGTGGGTTATCTAGGACTCCGGAGCGGTTTGTATAGGGTCACTGCTTTCACAACCCTCGTGGGTACGAGTCCCAGAGGTTGATCCCAAGGGTACGTCCCTAGGATCCTTATTATGAACTGGAGTCCTTGTGGGTGTCAGTCCCATAGGGCATATGTGGTGTCCTTGATCATAACGAACAATAGTAAACCATTCATATGGCAAGTGTAAGAGATTCCGTAAATTATGTATTCGACTCTTTAAATTGAAAATCCTATTTTTAAATGCTCTTCTCGAATTTTTAAAATTCGTTGTGTTGTATATTAACTTACGCAGTACCGTTTGTACTGATTTATCATTGTCTCTATTTTTCTCAGATTTTGCGGAGTAAGCATTTGCATGGAGGGATGGGATTTTATCCTCAAGACTTGTCGCATTTACTTTATTTTAAATTTTGCACTGAGACTATGGACTATGTTTTGGCCACATGTTTTGGCCCTGTGTAGCTTCCGCACTGATTTTAATTATGCATGGTAGACATACTCTGATTTAAACTTCGGGCACTTTTTGGATGGCTTTTAAATTCTTTTTAAAGCATTGGTACAACTTTAGACTTAGCATATTTTTAAATAAGTTCGATTTGATCATGTCTTATTTAGAAAGGTGTGGCGGTAGCGTCCCGGCCAGGATGACCAAAACCGGGGTGTTGCAAAGTGAGAGCTCCCTCTTCACCTGGAGCCGGCCTGCTCATAACTCTACTATCATCAAGAAACGTCTGGACAGAGGGCTAGCCAATCTGGACTTCATTCAATTGTTCCCAAATGCTCATATTACGACCTTGCCTAGAACCTCCTTGGACCATGCCCCCCTGCTATTCCGATGTGGTGATATTTCGACCTCCTATGTTGTCAAACCCTTTCGATGGGAAGCTATTTGGCAACATGATCCGGGTTATAGGCACCTGGTAGAAGCTACTTGTTTCGAACCTGGGACTTTATCTGAGCATCTGGAACATCTTGCGGCCACCTCCCGACATCATTGTTCCAATGATCTCAGGAAAATACGTAATAAAAAGAAGAAGCTTCTTAGAAGACTCGCTGGTCTTGATCGAATCATGGTTACTGTGGATTCCAGAAAATACATTCTGGAAAATAAACTTCAGCGCGAACATGCTGATATTCTTGAGAAGGAAGAAGTGTTTTGGTGCCAAAGAGCTAAGGAGAATTGGATTCGTCTAGGGGATAGAAATAATAAATTCTTTCATGCTAAGGCTAAATTTAAACACCATCGTAGTAAGATACATGGATTATCTCTTGATGATGGCACGTGGTGTTCGGACCAATCTATTATTAAGGACCATGCTAGGTCTTTTCTCATGAAATTATTCTCTAGCTCTACAAACCCCTCGCCTGGCAGCCCTCTCCCTCCTCTCCCGCCTATTGATGAGCAATTTTTCGCTTCCTTTCAAGACACGATCCAGCATGATGAGATTGAGGAGGCTCTTAAACAATTTCGTTCTCTTGCCGCCCCCGGCCCAATGGTTTCCCGGCTTTCTATAAACATTATTGGCACATTGTGGGTGATTCATCTTTGACATGGTTAGAAGAGCTATTAACTCGGGTACCTTTGATCCCATCTTGGCTAAGGCCTTTATTTGCCTTATTCTGAAAGTGGCTGTCCCGGAATCCATTCGACAATTCCGGCCTATCACCCTGTGCAACCTGAGCTATAAATTTATTTCCAAGGTCCTTGTCAACCGCCTTCACCCCATGCTTGTTCAATATATCTCACCTTTGCGATCGGCTTTCTTATTGGGTAGAGGCACTGTGGACAATGCTATTCTTATGCAAGAAATTGTTTATTCTATTCGTCGCATCAATTTCAGGCGCAAAGCTATTGTGGTCAAGATTGTTCTTGAAAAAGCCTATGATAATGTCTGTTGGGATTTCTTGAATGGTTGTCTTATTCAGATGAATATTCTGGACTCTCGTTGTCGCATTATTATGGCTTACGTGACTTCACCATCCTACTCTATTCTTTGGAATGGTACCCCCCTTGAGGCCTTTCGTCCGGAGCGCGGTCTTCACCAAGGGTCCTCTCTCTTCATATTTATTCACCATTGTTATGGAGAGACTCTCAGTTGCTATCAGCCAGGCTGTCAATAATGGTAATTGGCATCCTATTTTTCTTCCGACTGGAAGTAGAGGCATTTCCCACCTTCTCTTCGCGAATGATCTTATTTTATGTTTGATGGTCCATGATGACAGTCTGCAATGCCTTGTTGATACTATGAAAAATTTTGCCATTTGGTCGGGATTGAAAATTAATACTTCTAAATCTAATGCTCTGGCATTGTTTTCAGTCTCTGAGGATGAAAAGGATTTCTTTACCTTTATCTCTAGCATCTCCTTTACTAATTGCATGGGTAAATACCTTGGTTTTCCCATTCACCAAGGTCGGACATCTACTGTTTCCTTCGAGCCTTTAATGGAACGCATGGATGCTAAGCTCTCCTCTTGGTCCATGCGTCTTCTCAATAAGGAGGGTCGTCTCACCCTTGCCCGACATGTCCTTGCAACCGTCCCCTTATATGCCATGCAGATCAATTGGCTTCCGAACTTAGTTTGGAATTCCATTGATTCTCAACTTCGTAAACTAGTTTGGAAAGACCGTAATAATAAAGGCTTAAACCTTGTTCATTGGGATGTGATCACTGAGCCCAAATCCTTTGGAGGACTTGGGCTTCGTAAAGCTAGAATGTCGAACACAGCTCTCCTGGGGAAGTTAGCTTTCGAATTTTTTTTAGGGACTAACAAGTTGTGGATCTCTGAACTTATGGCTATCTACTGCCCTAATGGTTTCCATTGGGATCCCTTCCTTCGATTGGTTCTATCACTTGGAGAAGTATCCGTAAAGCGTTGATGCACCTATCCGATGGCATGGCTTTCCATATTGGCAATGGGAATAGTTTGTTATGGTTCTCTCCTTGGTTAAATGGGCGTATGCTTGGCCCTCGTGTTCCTTTCATTAAGGTGTGTGACCTAGATTTCAAAATCAAAGACATTGTTACTAGTCACTTATGGAACTTATCTTCGGTGCCTACCATTTTTCCGGAAGAGGTTCGTAATAAGATTCTCCAACAGCCCCCTCATCTCCTTCATGACAGTTGCACTGATCAATGGAAATGGAAAGCCTTTCTGGAGGATACCTACTCAGCTAAAACTGGTTACAAATTCTTGCTTGGATCCCCGGTTCATGGTGATGGGTGGCGCTGGCTTTGGAACTCTTCTATTCCAGAAAAAATGTGTATTTTCCTCTGGCTCCTCTCAATGGCTTCGATCACGTGCAATAGCCTTCGGTTCCATCGCCTCCTCGCCCCTTCACCTCTGCGCTCTATTTGTGGCAGTGAGGAAGATGAGTGGTTCCATTCACTCTTTTATTGCATGTGGGCTGCTCATATTTGGGTTAAGCTCAATATAGTTGTCCCTATTAATCTTCAGACGATGGAACCCTTCCCATTTGTACATGGATTGCTGGCATGTATAGCTACTTTAGTTCAATTTTCATAGGTGGTCTATGGACGATATGGTGTGAGAGGAACAAAAGAATTTTCCAAGGCAAAGCTTCCCCTCCGCAGGCTATTATTTGGAGAGGCATCGGACACAAAGAAATATTGTTCAATCCCAACCTAGATTGGTCACTTGGAATATGGGTAACTGGACAGGTCTGTTTCTTCACTCAGATGGATCTTATTTAGCTTCCAGGGATCGTGCGGGGTTTGGCGCTGTGATTCGTAACTGCAATGGAGTTTGGCAAGGTGGTGTTTCGGGTTTCTTAGAAAGCTCCTCTGTCCTTCAAGCAGAGATTGCTGGGCTTCTCCATGGACTTATTCTTGCTAGAAGCTTCGGTATCTCAATTTTATGATATATGTGCTATTCTTTGGAGGCGCTTCGTCTGATCACTTCGCCTTGTAATAATCTTCATTGGCTTGCCCCCTACCTTGGGAATATTGCAGAGGTTAGGGCTCAATTTCAAGAGTGTCGTTTTGTCCACATTCTTTGGGAAGGCAATGTTGTGGCCGATTGCTCGGCGAAGATGGGGCAGATAGCAAGCTATTTTTTACGACATAGGCTTTCACTTCGGATATATTGTTGCAGCTGACGCCGCTGGCACCTGGTTCCCCCGACGCTAGCTGTTTGATTAGTTCGTGTTTTTTTTTACTTCTTTTTCTTTGTTTCTCTTCCCTAGCCATCCATGGCTGCTATGAAAAAAAAAAATCTTGTAGGCTATATTTGGATTGTTCATGAACCAATAACCATCCCCCTACTGAAAATTTTTTGTCAATGATAAGATTTGTATTTATTTATTAATTTCTTAGACGTTTACTTTTATCATTGTTGCGACAAATATGCTCATAGGCTAGGAAAATACAAAAACAAGAAAATCAAGCTCCAACCATATTCATCATGAATGCGTAATTAATTTTCCCGGGCATTTAGTGATGCAATTTCGTCTTGCAACACATGCTCAAAACACCAATATTTAAAATAACTTTTAAATCAACTCATTTGTGAGACAAAATAACTTCTTTAAAGACAAAAAATAACTTTAAATAATATATAATCAACTCTTTTTGAATCTGATACAAGGAGTAGCCTTTTGAATTTCGACTTAGTGTAGGAAAAAGTTGGTCTAAAAAATTCTCGTAATTAGTTAACAACTAATTTAACTAATTAATTATTTACATAATCAGTTAGCAGCTAACACCTAATTGTCAAACATGGTCTTGACGACCTGTACGTGGGGTTTCACTTTTAAAAGAAAAAAAAATGATGACAAAGCTTCCCAAGAATGAAGACTACGTTTTGCTTCGACTTGGTTCCTATGCTGGGGAAGTATTGTGCTGGAGTGATTTTTAATTGTTAGATAGAATGTTGATCAAATGGTTTATATTAATTGTAGGGATAATTGTGTCTTTTCCTTTATCTTCAAGAATTTAAATAATAAAAAATTGGACTGCAACATCACTTTTTTCTTTTCTTTCTGAATACGCAATTTGCTATTATTCTTTCTTTTTCACACCTCAATACACAAAGTTTTTGTAACAATAATCGAGAGTTGAATTTGAAACCACCATGAGTGGAAACAGAATGTTATGTTAGAACATAATGTTAAGTAGTTCATAAAAGAATGTTATGTAATTCGGAACAGAATGTTATGTTAGTTAGAACGGAATGTTATTTTTGTTAGTACAGAATGTTAAATGTAGTTTATAACAGAATGTTATGTATTTCGGAACAGAATGTTATGTTAGTTAGAACATAATGTTATTTTTATTAGTACAGAATGTTAAGTAGTTTATAACAGAATGTCATGTATTTGGAACATAACATTACGTTAGTTAGAACAAAATCTTATGTTTGTTAGAACAGAATTTTAAGTAGTTCATAACAGAATGTATGTAATTCGGAATAGAATGTTAAGTAAATAAAAACATAATGTTAAGCCCAAAAAAAAAACCGAATGTTAACTCATAAAAGAATGTTAATAAAATCGTAACAAAATGTTAAGCAAATGAAAACAGAATGTAATGAAATCAGAATAGAATGTTACCAATACAATACATAAGACATCATATCATGGTTACCAATACAATACATAATGTTTCATTGAGAAAGACACAATGTTATACTTCCTCCATTTTCTAAAGATGACTACATTGAGGAATATGTCACTATTCACACAATCACTTTCACTTGAAGTTTTATCATAGTTATATAAGTTTAAATATAGCCAAGTGAGATCTTGTTAGATTCGTCTCGTCTTTTAGTTTTTAAATATCAAACTTTTAGAATTTTTATTTATACCGAATTTGAGTTATTGACGATTTAAAATATGCATTGGACAGCGTCCTGTGTGGGTCCGTAGCAAAAAAAAACAGAGGAAGTATGTATAAACACAGATACACAGATACGATTCTTTTGCTAATACCTATACACAGTACTTTACTTGGGAAGAGTCGTCTTCTCCTTCTGCAGTAATGATTAACTCACACCATCAGTATCTGAGAAAGCTGAAAACCCAAAAAAATAAAATAAGAAAGTATTACAATTAGTCAATTACATTTTTACCCATATATAATCTATACCGTACAACTAATAAATTTTTTTATCTAACGGTTGAAAATGATTCCAGCATATACTGGAGAAATGAATTCCAGCACAGAACCATATTGGTTTTGCTTGCCAAGAGAAAATTCCACGCTTTGAAAAACAGCCAACAATTCAGTACCGATGTAAGGGTTGAACCCCCAACGCCCAATGGTGATTGCCCTTCCTAGATACGGCACCAAATCTTCCAAGATTACCCAAGAGCTATAAATTATTGATTCCTGAACAAGCAACCATGTTGTCCTTTCGTCAGCACATAAAAAATTTTGTTACTTTGCTCCCTACCCATACCATCAGGAGCCCCATCTCATGATCATAAATGAAGATAGTTTCGAATATCCTCCTACAGCATTTCCTCAATCCAATAAAAACCCACAAAAATTTGCACGTTCTTTCAAACTTGCCTTTCTCAAGAGCATCGAAGAAGTCATGAAACCATAACTTTTTCTGACATGAGTCCTATACATGAACCTTTTTCTCCAGCATGTACTGGAAGACTTTATAGCCATTGGATTTAAAGTTTAATCAATGGTTGATATTGATTGTTATATGTCATTACTTTTAAATTTACATAAACAGGAAATTATATTAATGATTATTTTCTCACCTAATCATTATTTTCTTCCTTTCTCATAAATCTTTTCTAAATATTTTGTCCAAATTTGAAGTTGCAACAAAATAATATACTCCCTCCATGCCATTTCAAATGTCCTATTTTCTAATTTGGGTCATCCCACTAGAATTGTCGCAATTCCTTATTTAGAAAATTTTTTCTACTCCAAGTAAACATCACATCAATTATTTACTCCGCTTTAACACAATAACTCACTCTATATAAAATAAGTGCCCAAAAAAATGAGACTTCTCAAAGTGGACGGAGGGATTTGTATAGCACAATGTCAATACATATAAAACATAATATTAAAGTAGGCTAAACAGAATGTAAGAAAAATACAATGCAAGATATGAATATATACAAACATAATGTCAATGAGTGGAAAGTATTATGCCATTGTTTGTAAAACAGAATGCTACTGGTGTGAAAACAGAATGTCAAGACAAACTAAACAGAATGTGAGAAAAATAAAAAAAAAAAAAAAGGAAAAAAATACTCCCTCCATCCCACCTCAACCGTCTTGTTACTGTTGGGCACGAGAATTAAGGTAGAGTTGATTTGTGAGTATATGATTGGGTCCACATAGTTTTTTTTGGTAAACATTGACACCTATGTGTCGGCGATTGGGTCCACATAGTTGTTGGAGGGAAAAATTATTTCTATTTATAGAAAAAAGACATTTGTAATGGGACATGCAAAAATAATAAGTACGACATTTGTAATGGGACAAAGGAAGTAGATTGGAAATGTATGTAAAACAGAATGACAAAATAAACTAAAGAACATGAGCATTCCTTTAAAACATAATGTCCAAACAATTAGAACATAATGTTAATTATATTATAATAGAATGTTTAGACAACTCGAACAAAATTTATGTTAAATGTATTCCAAATATGTGTGACATGTATTTATTATACCAAACAGAATGTCTAAAAAACATTTGGAACATGATGTTTTTTTATTCTTAATAAGTATTGATGGAAGAAATAATGAGTAAAGAAACCAAATACTCCATCTGTTCCTTTTTAGAGATTAAAAAGTATTCCACAATAGTCATTTTTAGATAGTTATTGGTAGTTATGGTATGTTTTTCTATATTGCCCTCCACTTTATATAATTGCTATTTATTGACATTTTTTTTTTTGAGGAGCCATTAAAGGCATGGGAAAGGGGTGGTGGGAGCCCATTCCACACAATTACAAAGGGGAATAAAAGTGAGGGATAAGGAGCCGGTGGGAATCGAACCTCCAACCTTCTATTGAAAGTCGATGGACTTAAC
Organism: Hygrophila difformis; assembly: GCA_030278955.1. Lineage (NCBI taxonomy): Eukaryota > Viridiplantae > Streptophyta > Magnoliopsida > Lamiales > Acanthaceae > Hygrophila > Hygrophila difformis. Next base: position 25,742 of record JAOANR010000030.1, read on the forward strand.
CACTTGAGCTAAGTTCTCATCCCCTATTTATTGACATTTATTAAGAATGAGTTTAGTTGAAGGATAAAAACATAAATTTATGAGTTAATTAATGCAAATCTTGGTTATTGAAAATGGGCTGAAAGATACAACTTTTTAGGAACGGATGGAGTATAATGCTTAAATAAACGAGACAGAATGTATAAAAACATAATGTGTAATGACAAAAGATAAAAATTGTAAACAACTAAAGAGCTTAATGAAGTTTTTGCAAAATACGAAGCGGTGGTGGTGATTTCAAATTTTAAATAGAAAAACAAAATAATAAAAAAGCAAATTACATAATTAACCTTATATGATTAAACCATTTATTTAATGAAAATTTTGATCTAATAGCTAAAACTAGTTGAAGGAGCTTCCAGACTGGAACTGGCCCAGGACACGAACCATATTGAACTTTTTCACCTTCCCACATAGTAGGCAATTTTTTAGGAGAATAATGAACATAAGATAATCTAAGCCCAATCTGAATTCGGTTCAACATCTCAGATGGTTTTTAGCAATATTATAAATGAAATAGTTAAAAAAATATAATTATACAAAATAAGAGAAAAACTCAAAATTTAAATAAAAATCAAAAAGGAAAAGATAAGGACAAAAAAAAAGAGTAAGAAACCGCTAGGTAATGTTGCCCGGCAGAGGAAGAGCAACTCCAAAATGGAGTTGCAAGTGCCAAGCAAGGGAAGGGGTTGCCATTTAAAACTCAGAATTTAAATAAAAATCAAAAAGGAAAAGATAAGGACAAAAAAAAAGTAAGAAACCGCTAGGCAATGTTGCCCGGCAGAGGAAGAGCAACTCCAAAATGGAGTTGCAAGTGCCAAGCAAGGGAAGGGGTTGCCAATTTTCAGGTCTACCATTATCAGTGACCGCCCAACCACTCAACCATCCAACCATCTCATTACTTAATTAATTTCTCTCTCTTCCAACTCATCAATATTCATCCCAACCCAACCACCCAAACTTTACATACTTTATCAATAACCACCCAACCATCCAATTACCACAATTCTTTTATTAAAATTATATTGAGATATAAAAAGATTAATGTATCAAAAACTACATGGCGGAGGCAGGAGCGGAGGAAGGAGCTACGCACCATCCGTCGGCAAGGCAAATCCTGACATCACATGGACAGAGTGGGGTGGTTACTGACGGAAAACCCCGATTCAGAGGTAAAGTGGCAGGGTTGCCAGGGTTTTACAGGGGAGGTGGCGGTACAAGGGGCGTTGCCAGAAGCTTCTCTCAGAAATATGGAAATTTGGTTCGGGTGTACGTGGGTAACATTCCGGTGGGGGCTGAGTGCAGGGAGGTGTACACGGAGATTGATCGGATCGCGAAGGTGTGTGACTGGTTCTTCCCCGCTAGGATGTGGCCGGAAAACGGATTTAAGTTTGGTTTCTTTCGTTTCCAAGGGAGGGAGGAAGCAGGTAAAGTCATAGAACAGCTTAACGGTCGGAAGTTGAAAGGAAAACCCCTGCGGGTGGACTGGGCAGCCCCTAGGAAAAAGGGTGCTGGTCCGTTTCATACAGGGAGAGGGATCTGGAGACCCTCTAGGGTTTCCACTAAGGATATGAAAACCCAAGTTAGAGATCAGGGAGGATTCCATGCATGGAGAGACGGTCGCTCGTTCGTAGAAGTCATTAAAGGGGAAACAGTCAGAAATCAGTTCGGAGGAACCAATTGCTCGCCTGGAGTGATAAGGCTTTCGGAGGTGCAAGAGGACCGAGAAAGACTTGATCGTGCAGTGGTTCTGGAACTTAAAACGCTAGAGGTTATGGTCGAGTTTCAAAAGTGGCTCGATAAGGCTTTCAACGATTACGTTGAGGTGATATATTGCGGCGCTCTTGTGGTGATGGTGGTATTCAAGTCAAAGGAGGATCGGGATCACTTCCTTGACAATGGAGGCGATTATTGCTTCATACAATGGAAGAGGGGGTGGGACACAGAATTCATAGCAAGAAAGCAGTTTGTGTGGGTATACTTCTTCGGTATACCTTATATGGTGTGGAGCTCAGAGAACTTTCAGTGCCTGACGCGGGGGTGGGGTGAGGTTGTCAATGCAGAGAGGCTGTCCATGGAAAAGAGAAGATTCGATAAGGTTAAACTGCTCGTGGCTTTGTTTGAAGATGCCATTATCCCGAATATGATAAGAATTCAGGTCGGCAGTAAAGTATTTACAGTACGAGTGGCAGCTAGCTTTGGTGAAGCAATCGTGGTGGCGGAGGAACCGTGCGAGGGTAGGAGCTCCGATGAGACGGCCGGGCGAGGCGGTGAGGATAGTAGGGATGTCCAGTCGGTCCAGAGGGACAGGAAGCGGTCCATGAGCCCAGTAAGTGGGGAAGTGGATGGGCTTCGAGGGAGGAGGAATTGGCATCTGCGAGTGGGGAGCCGATCAATATAGTAAGCAGTGGTCTGGGCCGAAATAAGGGTAGGGAAAATAATTGTCCAAGTCTGGTGGAGGCCCATACTTATTGCCCTGATCCATTGGTGCCAGATCGCGAAGGGTGTGCAGAGTCCTCTAATCAGGGGGAAGACTATCTCGACAGTTCTAGTGGCGACCAACAGGATCCCACTATCCAAATATCAGGGAAGAGTACCAGAGATACGGGTGGGGATGATAATAGCTTCAAAGAGGGCGGTGGGTTGCTACCGGGGTTTCACAGGGCAGAGGGGGCGGATAGCGAAGGGATTCGGTCAGAGGAGGAAATCCAGCCTAAAGAAATAAGTCTATCAGATTTTCCGGAGATGCGGAGAGTTAAGGAAGCTATGGAAGTGGCTATTTCAGGGAAGAAGGTGCCCAGAAGTAGAGGGAGAAGACCAAGGAATGGAGTGGCGAGGAAGGGGAGGCCCGGGTGGGATAGGCCGGGTGCTGTATCGAGTGAAGTGGCAAGTGAATTTGCTAAACTAAAAATGACAACATTGAGGACCAAAGATGGAATTAAGTTGGTAGACTTTGAGGAGGTAGAAGCTATTCTCGATCTTGCTAGTTCATTGGGTCAGGGGTGTTCTAAATCGAGAGAACAGGCTATCATAAGGATCATTTCGGAGATGGAAAGGCAGAGGTAAGTCAGTGGTTCTGGGTGAGTGTCTGTCGAGAATTCACTTTCCAATGATTATAGTCACATGTAATCTGAGAGGGTTGAATGGAGGGGTTAGAAAGAGAGCAGTAATGAGGTTGTGCAAAAAGGTGAAGCCTACCATCCTTTGTGCGCAAGAGACGAAGATGAATGTGGTGTATGAAAGGCTGGTTCAAAGGATTTGGGGATCGAGAGGAGGAAGGTTCTGTTTCGAAGCAGCCATCGGCAACGCGGGTGGACTCTTGGTGATATGGGACGGCAATCAGTGTGTGTTCGATGTAAAGGAGAAAGGGTTCAACTTCATCTGGATTAGAGGTAGTATCAGTGGGATCGATGGGGTAGTGAATATTGTGTCAGTTCATGCTCCCAATGATAGAAGAGATAGATTTGAATTTTGGGAATTTCTCACCCAAAGGTGTGATACGTCCAATGGGGAGCTATGGTGTTTTACCGGGGATTTTAATGCGGTGACCTCGGATGGGGAAAGAGTTGGTGAAAGTGTGGATACGGGGTCGTCTAGGGAGTTCAGGGGGTTCATTAATGGGCTTGGTCTAGTTGACCTCCCAATGGAGAACGGTCAATTCACTTGGGTAGGGAGGGGAGGAAGAGCTAGTAGTCGCCTAGATAGGTTCCTATTATCACCCGGATGGTTATGCATCAATGGTGGGGTTTCTCAAAGGAGAGGAGAGTCGGTATTATCGGACCATTACCCGGTATACTTGGCATCAGAGGAGAGGTCTTGGGGCCCCAAACCGTTCCGGTTTTACAAGTAGTGGCTTGACGTGAAGGGCTTCTCAGAGTTAATACAAAAGGTTTGGGAGGGAGAACGTAGGGCCGATGGGCGGTACAGGGGAGGAGATATTTTTGGCAAGCTGAAATTGTTGAAAGCAAAGATTCGGGAGTGGGATGGTTATGGGGCTAGTAATCTGGAAAGTAAGATTATGAAACTATCAACTGAAATTGGGGAACTGGAAGAGGGGTTCCAATTGAACGGTTTCGAGGAAGTAGCAGGAAAGTCCTGGAGAGAAAAAAAAGGGGAGCTGAAACAACTATTATTAGCCGAGGAAAGACGTTGGCATCAAAAGTCCAAGGTGAGATGGCTAAAAGAAGGTGATCAGAATACGAGGTTCTTCCATGCATCAACAGCTCTCCACCGTAGGAAGGGTCACATCGGATTTATCCTGAGGAACGGGGAAGTCATTGAGAATCCTAACGATGTGAAAGAGGCTGCTTTCAATTACTTTAAAGAGATGTTCACAAAGCAGGAGGACGAGCTATTTGACTTTAGTAACTTAGCACTGCCTAGGATTGGCGATTCAGACAGGACGTGGCTTGATCGGGGGTTCTCAATAGAGGAAGTGAGGGAGGCGTTATGGTCCTGTGATGGAAACCGGGCACCAGGCCCGGATGGCTACAATTTAAGATTTTTTCAAAGGCATTGGGAGGTGTTGAAAAAGGATTTACTGGAAATCTGTGAGAAGTTTCAGAATGATTGCTGCATCCCATATGAAGCCGGAGGATCATTTATATCACTAATTCCTAAAGTTGACAACCCTAAGGAGTTTAGTGATTATAGACCAATATCTCTTGTCGGGAGCATTTACAAAGTGATAACAAAGATGCTAGCAAGGCGATTACAGGAGGTATTAGGTGGAGTGGTCGGTCAATCTCAAATGGCTTTTGTTCGCGGTAGACAAATATTGGATGGAGTCCTAATAGCGTCTGAGGTAATACAGGCTACAAGTTCGATGGGGCGAAAAGGGTTCGCGATTAAATTGGATTTTGCTAAAGCCTACGACAATGTATCTTGGACTGCTCTGTTGAGAATTCTGGAAAAAATGGCGTTTGGAGAGCAATGGCAGAAATGGATTAAGACATGTGTTTGCTCGGCCTCGGCAGCAGTACTCGTGAATGGTTCCCCCACAAAATTCTTTAAATTGCAAAAAGGGCTAAGGCAAGGCGATCCCCTATCGCCTTACCTTTTCATCCTTGTTGCTGAGATCTTCAATTCATTAATGGTAAAAGCAACGGATATGGGAGCCATCAGGGGTCTGGAGTCCGGAAAAGATGGGCCAGTGGTTACGCATTTACAATATGCAGACGATACCATAATTTTCTGCGAAGGACGGGTCGAACAGGTTCTTATGATTAAAAGACTTCTGAGCTGCCTAACACTTTCTACAGGCTTGCAAATTAATTTTAAGAAAAGCAAAGTCTTTGCCATCAACATACCTCTGCCGGAGGTAAGAATTGCTGCTGGAATCTTGGGATGTGAGATTGGGGAGTGGCCGATGAGGTATCTTGGTATTCCTATAGGCGGTAGGCTGAATGGGTTAACATTGTGGAAACCAGTGTTGGAAAGGGTGGAACATCGGTTGGCCGGCTGGAGAGGAAAGCTTCTAACACAAGCGGGTAGAACGTGCCTGATAAAGTCTATTCTGAATAGTATTCCCGTGTACTATTTATCAATGTTCAAGATACCGAGGGAAGTGGCAGACAAATTGGAGAAACTAAAGAGAAGCTTCTTTTGGAACGATTTGTTAGGGACGAGAAGACTTCATACTTTGAGTTGGGAAAAGATTTGCAGACATAAAGATGAAGGGGGTTTGAGCATTTGGAACGTTCAAAGAGTGAATGAAGCCTTACTTCTTAAGTGGAGATGGCGATTTGGTAAGGAAAACGGCTTATGGAAAAACGTCATCGATAAGAAATATTATGAAGGCCAATCACCATTAGTGCCGGAGGTCAGACATTGTAGATCTCTATGGGGTAACATTAGCTCGACTTGGGAGAGAGAGAACTCCACTGTTAATGGGGGCGGATTCAAGATTTTGGTGGGGAATGGATCCTCTACTCGTTTCTGGTCAGACAGATGGGTAGAAGGCGAAAGACCACTGAGAGAATCCTTCCCAAGGTTGTTTACACTTGCAATAAACAAGGCAGGAACGGTTGCTGATTATGGGAGCTGGTCGGGAATGGAGTGGAACTGGAATATTACTTTGAGGGGGCCGCTTTTAGACTGGGAGAAGGAAGTTTGGGCGGAGTTTAAATTGGTGCTTGAAAGGACAAGGATGTGTAGATTCCTAGAGGATAGAGTAGTATGCAGCCTGGAGGGTAATGGCAGGTTCAAGGTTAGCACCTACTTCAAACTAAAGTTAGGCGACATGGAAGAGGATGAGGCCTGGGTTTGGCGGAAGCTGTGGAAAATCAAAGTACCACCGAAGGTGAAAACTTTTACTTGGAAATTACTGAATTATGCGTTGCCAGTTAAAGTCGAGCTATTGAGAAGAGGATGCATTCAACAGTCGAACGAAATTTGCGTGATCTGTGGAAACATGCCGGAATCAATTGATCATCTCTTCTGTAATTGTGAGTGGGCCAACTCTCTATGGTACACGTGCGTGGACTGGTTCGGTGTGGCTTGGGCGAGGCCAGGCTCGATCAAAAAATTGTTCTCATGGTGGTTAGGTGGGGATCATTTGGGAGGGAGAAGGGATACCTGGTTAATCACTGGTATAGCCATTATGTGGGTAATTTGGAAACATAGAAATGAAAGCATTTTCAAAGGGAAACAACTTTTGATGCAGGAGGCGGTTGAAGAAATAAAATGGAACATACGAAACTGGCGGATCGCTTTTTCGGGGGTAGAAGGCTATTGCTCAATTGCTGTGAGAGGTAATTTCATCGATCTCCTTCCTCAGGCTCGGTGGAAAGGGACTCCATTTGGTAGAAGGGGACTAACCTGGATTCGGCCCTCTCAAGGGTGGTGGAAGATCAATACAGACGGCTCCTCAATTGGGAACCCGGGTCCGGCAGGGATTGGAGGTATTATTCGGGATGCAGGAGGGAATGTCCTCTTTATATTGTCAGACAAAATTGGCATATGTGATTCTTCAGAGGCGGAAATGACAGCGGTAAGTCGTGTTTGTCAAGCTCTCATTCGCGATCATGGATTTCGGTTACCTAGATTAATCTTTGAGTGCGACTCCATTAATGTCGTGAAATGGTTGGGTGATATGGCGGCTGTGCCTTGGAGGTTCCGGCAGCTAATTAATCCGAACATAGCTGTGATTTGTTGTGCTGGTGAAGTCTGATTTCAACACATCTATCGAGAGCGAAATTCCCTCGCCGATTACTGGGCTAAAAAGGGAGCTCTCGGCCAAGAGATCATTGAAGTGTGGCTCTGATTCTATTGGCAATGAGTGCTTGACTGGTATCATTGTCTGTTTGTTTGAGAGGAAATGGTGAGCTGCCGAAATTTGGTCATTGGGGGAAGTGGCTGAGATTATGCTGAGGTATGCTGGGGTAGCAAGAGGTTGGGCAAGGGTGTTTGCTTGTACGTTGCTTGTAGGAGGGAATATCCGGACACAAGAGGGAGTTGTAGTGATTGACTGTTGTAAAGGTGGAAGAAGGGTTTGCTATACTTGGAGGATGAGCCGGTTGAAGATTGCCTGAAGTGAGCAATCTGGAAAGAGGAATACTGGGAAGTTCCGTTCGGGGAATAGTGCCACATGGTTAACAATTTCTTTTTTACAGGTTTGTTGCAGATTGGAGTCCTGAAGTTGGCCAAAGTCATTGCCGGTAGAAGCTGATGCTTTGACTAGTTTTTGCATATTCGTTGCTACTACCTAGTTGCCGAGGCTGTGGATAGTTTGTTTTGATGATAAATAAAACGAGAAGGGAGCCATACGAGAAGACTGAATCAGGACTGCTGCTACTACCTAGTTGTTGAGACTGAGGATAGTATGTTTTGATGATATATAATGACTGCAGATCGATTGTGTCAGGGCTGGCGTTCTTATTCTTTATACTTGAAATTGAGGTGATCAGGTAGATCTCTAGAACTTGTTTCATTAATCACATTGAGCTTGCATTAATTCATATGCAGTGCATTGGAAAGGAAAGGGACTATGATTTACCTGTTTGCATTTTTCAAACCCATACCACCTTCCTTTCACATGTTGAGCTTTACTTTGCAATACAATCCTTCACCTTGTCTTAGAACCTTGTTAATATTCCACCTTGATTCAGCACCCATTCTGGCCTTCATACTTATAGAATGTTTCCTATCTTGCTATACAATCTTTCATGGATCTGAGGATTGGCCAGGAATTACGTACAAACCTTTTTTATGAATTCATTGCGTTGTTGGAACGTATGGTGTTAGGAATGTGCTCTTATTACTATGAGAGATAGCGGGTTACTGGGTTAGATCGTTGATGGAATATGGAAAGATCAAATGAGGATCGATTCTTGTGCTCTAAATATCTGTTTGTGGTAGGCCCGGAGAATAGATGAAAGATGATTGTTTAAAAAAATAAAAAAATAAATAAATAAATAAATAAAAAATATAAAAAAAAAGAGAGGAAGCATCAGAAAAACAGAAGAAAAAAGAGAAGAAAAAGGAGGTGATTTTGATGTAAGTCGGGGTAGACTAGTTTTGAGATTTGGTTGGAGTTTTATGGTCTATTGGTTTCTGGTATTACCATGGGGAATGGTTCCATATGGTTAGAAAGGCTAAATGCTAGTTTCCTGAGACTTGGTAACGCGATTCGAACTTCTGTACTTTCCATAATTGTCGTTCCCTCGCCCATGTTAGCTTGTCCATCTCCTTCCCTTCATTTCAGGCCCTCGCCTTTATCCTGCTCATAATCCCTTTCCTTCTGCGATGCACTGGTGTGAGTTTAATGTAGGGGAGAAAGTGTTTAAGTAGCAAGTTCATGAGATTGCCCTTTCATAAACCAATTTCACTTATGCTGATTATTTTGAGATGTTGTGCTTTATGAGAAAACTGTTGAGACGGTTGTGGAGATTACAAGTTGAAGGTTGCAGATTCTTGATGATTGTTGTCAAAAAAGCGAGGTGTGGATGCAACATAATTTACAAGGCAGGTGCGGCAACTCAGGACATATCGAAATATGGTTCGGATTCCGATTGGTCTTTGGAGGAGATAAAGCTTATGTCTCCTGGACGAGGAGATTATGATTCTGAGCAAGACGGTGGCTTTTATTTTGACGAGTATGGCCAAAAGATATAATGGGAGAAGATGAGACACAGTTTTGATGCAACAGCATTGGGCTGTCGTGGTATGTTTCTTGCTGAGGGATTATTTTTCCCTGCTGAAATTGTCTTTATTTTTTATGTTTGTTTTGTCATGGCTGCAATTGAACCTGCTGTTGGTTCTGGATGTGCAAGTATGAGGATAGTGCTGAAGGGAGATGGTTTCGGATGTATGGCTTTGTACGTGGTTATTGTTTGATTATCAATGAACAAATTTCCCTCAAAAAAAAAAATGTATCAAAAATATAAAATATTTATCTTATTTATAAAGAATAAAAAATCTAAAGTATTAATATATTTTTATTTCTTTTTATTTTATATAAATTTTAAAATTGGTTAAAATATGTATGAAGATTGATATATTATGTATTTAATAAAATATAGCAAGAGTGGTCTCTATTTGTAAAGAATGAAAAATTATAAAATTTGGTATATTTTTTATTTATTTTTATTTTAAAACATGAAAAATATAATGATTTTAATAGAAGTTTTTTAAAAGTTTAGTTGACCCATGGGAAGGAGACAAATGTCCCCACCCCATTGGTCAAGGAAGATGAGACCAAAAGGGACCAAGTGGTTGGTTGGATTTATAATTTGGTCCACCTTGCTCATTCCTTTTTTTAAACGTTTTTAATTTTTTTTAATGGAATGATGACATGGAGGTTGATCCAAATGTGTGAAATGGTCATGGATGGAGTTGGTCTTAGAGATGTCCTTAGACTATCTCCATCAATGACCATTCCCACCACCAACCCAACCGCCACATCATCAATTATTAAAAAAAAAAAAAAAAAAGTGGTTGGGTTTGGATGGTTGGCCTTGCCCAACCTTGAGACCACCACTTGGTCACTTGGTCTCTTTCATTTGACCAATGATATTAAGACACTTGTCTCCATCACATTGGTCAAGTGATTCTTTTAAATATTATATAATAAAATAATTATATCTTTTATATAAATAAATAAATAAAAATAAAAAATATATCAAATTTTATAATTTTTCATTCTCTACAAATAGAGACCACTCTTGCTATATTTTTATTAAATACGCAATATATCAATTTTGATATATTTAACCCATTTTTAAATTTTTATAAAATAAAAATAAATAAAAATATATTAATATTTTAGATTTTTATTCTTTATAAATAAGATAAATATTTTATATTTTTGATACATTAATTTTTTATATTCAATATAATTTAAATTATATCAATTAAAATAATTGTAATATTGTGGTTGGATGGTTGAGTGGTTATTGATAAAGTATGTAAAATTGGGGTAGTTGGGTTGGGATGGATATTAATGAGTTGGAGGAGAGAGAATTAATTAAATAATGAGATGGTTGGATGGTTAAGTGGTAGGGGTGGTCATGGTTAAAGATAGTCTTAGGCCATCTCCAATGAGGGTAGCTACTAAATTTGACTACCCTTCCCCTTGCCACATCAGCAAAACGCTGATGTGGCTATTGCAACTCCTTAGCGTGCCCGGCAGTTTTTTACTTTTTTATTATTATTTTTTGTTTGTTTTCTCTTTCTCTTTCTTTTTTTTAAAAAAACAATTTAAAAATACTATAATTATAAGTAAAAATTGTTAAGTAATTTTGTAAAAAAATATAAATAAATAAAATTTTTTTATTATATTTTCTTTTTTAAATGTTTTGTAATAATAATGTAGAAAATATTAAGTTATTTTATTGAAAATAAAAATGGAATCAAATTGATTGATGATGTGGGAGAAAGTGAATATCATGTGGAATGAAAAAATGGAGTAGATAGGGAAGCTTTTGATGGAGATGGCCTTAGTAGCTGAAGTTCACCTGGCCAACTTGGATGGCGACTTCATTTTTTGTTTTTGGTTTTTAGAGAAAATAAATAAATCCGTTCACCATCTTAACTCCTAGATGGCAACCCGGGTTCATACTGGGATATGCCTATTACTTTATTAAGAAAAACCATATCAGGCTCTCAAAACCTCAAGGCAGTCAATATCATGCCTTAAACCTCAAAGCATTCAAGAACATATATGCTCAGATACCATTTGCCAAAGCAAAACATACAACCAACAGCCCAAATCTACATCCATCCTGTGTGCACTTAGCGGTGTATCAACCATTATTACTATAAAAATGATATGTAATTATGTATGCAATGAAAGTCGAGATGGTTTAGCCTATTTACTCATTCCTGGTAGTCACACAAGAATTGCTTTCCATAATGAAATTACGGAAGGGTTCAACGCAAAGTACTATTAAACACATACAACTGCTTTACATATAACGAAATCAAAACAAGAGAATTTATGCCTGGTAGGGATGGCAATGGAGCAGGCTGAAGAAATCACTCACCCATTTACTATCCCATTACAACAATTTCTTGTCCCACCACCTCCACCCAGTTTCCAGGCATACTATATTAATTGTCATAAATAAACTATACTAGTAGCAAATATATTCGGTTTCTTGGGTATCCTAAGCCGGAATTCTTGTCCACCCCATCCCCAGGGGAAGGTTTTTACGATCACCCTGCTCACTGCCATACCTCTAAAACATCACTCTATGTATCTCGACTTCAACACCAACTATAAACAATACAGGCCTCATACTCAAGCAACCATCAATCATAATATATCAATGGACTCAAGCCTTCCCATATCCAAATAAGAAAAGAGAATTGATTTCCTTGTTGATTTATCATATAGAACTAAGCTATTGAAACTCAACAACATGTAATATGCAAATCAGTTTTTACACTTTATTCTATTCACATCACCAATTCACCCAAACATCTCTATATTCATTTTTATTAACTTTTCAAGTTTTTGAACTTACGAAATAGTGACTCGATTGAATTCTGTATCCGCGAGCTCTCAGATTCCCTCACAGCTGCAGACACCTCATGCAAGCTCTGGATCCCCCGGCCCAAATTGGCAATTGAGGGTGCTACTGGCAATGACTCAGCAGCACATTCAATGCCATCACCGTATGCGAGCAGGCCTGCACATGTTGCCACACTGCAGCCAAATGTAGCCCATGGAAGGGGCCCAATAGGTCTTGCACGACGCTTTCTCATTATTTGGTAGAATGCAGTCCTCATAGCAGAAAAACTTGTTTTCTCAACAGAGGCTATTGCACTGTGAGCTACTGCACGAATTTTCTCGGCAGATACAGCTGCTTTAATGGTGGAGCCTTTGAATGTGGAGCTGGCCATCCCGGGCGCAACCAATTTGGTTGGGCCAAGAGTCTTGCTGATGGCGAAAAGAATTGCTTTTTGTGTCTGAGTTAGTATAAGTTGTAGAGAAGAAGGGACATGAAAGGTGGCAACTTTGATGAACGTCGACGTTGGAATGACTTTGGATAGGGATGAAACTCCAACAATGGCAGTGGCACCAGCTCCAACTGCTACCATAGGCTTATCCGATATAAACCTCTTTCTGTTATGATTGGTATGGAGTTCATCATCATCTTCATCATTTGTGATGAGTTGTTCAACCAAGTCTTTAATCTCCAGAGGAACTATAGTATTCCAGTGTTTCCTCAGCCCAGCCAAGCCACTGGCATCAACTACAGCAACTATTGACTTGTACTTAGAGGTTTGGCTTCGAAGCGCCTGTGCAAGTATAACCTGCGATTTTTCCTCAACAGGAAGATTGGAGAATTTGAAGTCGACTGAAATTGATTTCCTTATTAAACGACCAGCATTGTTCAGAGCAATTCTGAGCCCCTCGACAGCAATCTGAAATGCATAAACTGCTGAAAGGAGTTCAGAGTCTATGGTTTCCCCATTGTTTACATCAGACAACATCTTCTGTGCACAAGCCAGTGCAGTTCCCATAGACGGAATGTCAACAAATATGTCACGCAAATCAACAAGCAAGGGATAGACACATCTTGCAAACTGGGGGGCCTCAAAGTCGACTAAGGGTTGAGCATCTTGTACTGAAAACTTTGAAACTGGATTCAAATGAACCAAATATGATGACAATGACTTTACCATTCGTGACTGGACTTCATCCATGACACGAAAACCCCTTGGGTTCATTGACATTACTGAACTTCCCATTCTTCCTGGTACCAAACTGCTCAGGTGCAAACCAAATGCATTTCTGAACCCACTTCCAAAATTCACAGCTTCCCCCTCCTCATCCCCAGTCGTGTTGCATTTCGCAAAAGGTGATTCAAGCATCAAGAACGAAGAACCAACTTCCTCAGCAGCCTTCTTGGCCGCAACAATATGCCCGTTAAAACCCACTCCAAAGATCTCCTTTAACATCAAACTCCCCGCTACATCCTCATAACTCTCCCGACCAATTTTATGCACAAAACACCTCTTCAACACCTCAAAAGCAGTTGTAGGAACAGTAGGGACCATATCCAACAATCCATTGTTCTCTCCACTCTTTCCCACTCCATTGATCAATCCAATTCCCCCATCCAAAAAATCACTAACCTCTGAATCCCCCCCTAACTGCACAACAACAGCATCGGGCTTAACGGCCCTAATCAAACACTCGGCATCCGCCGCTGATCTTTCAGACAAATTCTGAACCGACAGCACGTAAATCACGGCTTGAGATTCAGGCTCGCGAATTGCATAAACAAAATGTTTGGTGCTCTCGGGAATCGGCAATTTCCTAACGATCCTATCCGATGCCCTCAAGTCATCATTTAGCACGGAAAACGGCCATGCTCTTTTCACATAGTCTACCACACTCCACATATTGAATTCCAACCATCAAATTAAACCCAGAATCGGAAACCCTAAATATTCAATCGATAAATTCGCTACTGATTACTGAAACTTAATAAAACGCTAAAATCGTCAATCGGGGAAGATAACGATAGAATACCTAATTGTGATAGCGAAAACAGAATCCCGGGGATTGCCGATTGGGAATTTGAGATTCCTGGAGATGGTCCTTGTGGAGAGTCGCCTGAAAATCTTTTGAAGCTCGTTTATAACTTCATTTTATGTTTATTCTTTGGAGGAGTGGTGGGTAATGGTAGTTTAGGGGAGTCTATGCACATTAATTACAAATTATATACTACCTCCGTTTCTTTTGCATTTAGTAATGTATTACTATTCACCCACAGACTTTCACTTAAAGTTTTATCATAGTTATACAAGTTAAAATATAGTCAAGTGGGATCTTGTTAGATTCGTCTTATCGAGTAGTTTTTAAATATGGAACTTTTAGAATTTTTACTTGTACCGAACTTGAGTTATTAATGGTTTAAAATGTGCATTGGATTGCGTGAAAAGTGGGTATGTAAAAAAGATTTGAAAACGGAGCAAGTATTATAAATTGAATAAAATAAACTGGATGGATGGTTATAGGGATTTAACTTTAAGTACTGAGAACCCCAATTTATAACTTCATTTAGAAGTATAAATTGACCTCTTTTAATGTACACGTCTTTTTTTTTTCCTTTTGGGTAACTCTTCCTTTTTATAATTTAATTATTTTAAATTTGGATGGAGTGATGGACACTTTTTTTCATTCACCAAAAAAGTCTCCATCCATCCAAATTTTCTCATTTGAAAAAAACACATTCATTATACCTAAATAATTTTTGGGGTGTCCCAGTAATGGATTACTTTTCTTTTAAAGTAAATTAGATTAATATAAACATGATTAAAAAACCTCATAATAATGATGGTTGTATTATCTGCATAAAGTTTAATGTAATTATTTAACTATTAATATCTCAAAATGGATATAAGTAAAAATTATATAAAATATATATTCGAAAATTATACGATTAGATATTCTAGCAAGACCACACTAGACTATTTTTCTATTCTTATATCATTACGATAATATTGAGTCAAAGTTAAATAATAAATAGTATTAAAGTAAAATATAACAATTATAAAATGGGATGAGGGGAATAACCAAGTTAAATATCACCACTTTAACTATTAAACATAACTACCTAAATTTACATGCCCTAAAAAATGGGTCATAATTAACGGGACAGAGGGAGTTCATCAACTATTTAATCTTGAAAAAATCTATATTCCAATAGTGTCTTTGGGCAAATTGGGCTAAAGAAAAGAATTCCGGTCAAAATTTGGTACTCCCTCCGTTCCATTAAAAGAGACCACTATTCCTTTTTGAGGTGTCCCATTAAAAGTGGCCACTTTCCCTTTTAAGTAAATTAGATTAACATAAACATGATTAAAAACCCCCACAATAATGACAATTGTACTTTCTGCACAAAGTCCCTATATATGTTTAACCATTAATATCTCAAAATGGGTATAAATAAAAATTATATAAAATATATATTCTAAAATTATACGATTAGACGATTCCAACAAGATCACACTTGACTATTTTTTTCTTTCTACATCATTACGATAACATTAAGTCAAAGTTAAATAATAAATATGGTTAAAAGTCAAATGTAACCATTATAAATTATGGATGAATTAGTCAAATTTACTCACACCACTTTAACTACTAAATCCCACTACCTAAATTTCCGTGCCCAAAAGAAATGGGCCACTTATATTGGGACGGAGGGAGTATTATTTTTCAGCTGTTATCATAGCTAGATTCGAGTTAAAACGGAAAAATATAAACAGACGAACTTGAGTATGTATATTTAACGAAAAATAAAACATAAATGGAAATTTGTATGAAAATATAATTTTTTTTGCTAAATAGTTTATACAGGTTGGGAGTTCATACCACACAAATTACAAAGGCATAAAATGGATGAATAGGAACAGGTGGAGAATCTAACCCCCAACTTATAGATTCGGAGCCGGAGGAAGGAACAGGTGGAGAATCGAACCCTAACTTATAGATTCGGAGCCAGAGGACTTTACAACTCATCCCCTATATGAAAATATGAATTAATCTAATATTCAAAAATGGAAGTGTATCTTTTAAAAAATAATTTAGATATATAAATGAGCACTTAAAAATAGATGAAGTGTACTTATTTCGAAAAAATATAGGTATATAAATAAATAATTTGAAATAATTCAGATATAAAAAAATAATTAAAACAAACTATAATACACACATTTAAAAGTGGAGGATGAATTGTCAACATATTTAACAATTTTGAAACTATTTTATTAAATTTATACTCTCCTCCTCCTAATTCAACACCTTCCTTAAAATGTAGTTGTCCCGAGTTATATGGGGTTTTGGTAGTTTAAGTAAAAATTCTCGGGTTCGAGCCTTCATGTTGTAGATAGGGATGTGAACGAGCCGAGCCGAGCCCCAATGGTGGTAAGCTCGGCTTGGGCTCATAAAAATTCGAGCCCAGTTTCGATCGAGCTGAGTGTTGACCGAGCTACCGGATGCAGAACAAGTGAAAATTTGTCATGGGCAGCAAACATTCTCTAGATCAGAACAGATGCACATCCCTTCACCGCCATCTACCAAAAATCAACACATCAATTTGTCTTCTTGATCACTGCTCCTCAAAACTCCATCAATGGTAACCATCCCAAAAATCAACAGCAGTAGATCGT
>JAOANR010000031.1:0-2500 GCA_030278955.1 Hygrophila difformis
GGGGGGGGGGGGGGGGGGGGGGGGGGGGGGGGGGGGGGGGGGGGGGGGGGGGGGGGGGGGGGGGGGGGGGGGGGGGGGGGGGGGGGGGTGGGGGGGGGGGGGGGGGGGGGGGGGGGGGGGGGGGGGGGGGGGGGGGGGGGGGGGGGGGGGGGGGGGGGGGGGGGGGGGGGGGGGGGGGGGGGGGGGGGGGGGGGGGGGGGGGGGGGGGGGGGGGGGGGGGGGGGGGGGGGGGGGGGGGGGGGGGGGGGGGGGGGGGGGGGGGGGGGGGGGGGGGGGGGGGGGGGGGGGGGGGGGGGGGGGGGGGGGGGGGGGGGGGGGGGGGGGGTGGGGGGGGGGGGGGGGGGGGGGGGGGGGGGGGGGGGGGGGGGGGGGTGGGGGGGGGGGGGGGGGGGGGGGGGTGGGGGGGGGGGGGGGGGGGGGGGGGGGGGGGGGGGGGGGGGGGGGGGGGGGGGGGGGGGGGGGGGGGGGGGGGGGGGGGGGGGGGGGGGGGGGGGGGGGGGGGGGGGGGGGGGGGGGGGGGGGGGGGGGGGGGGGGGGGGGGGGGGGGGGGGGGGGGGGGGGGGGGGGGGGGGGGGGGGGGGGGGGGGGGGGGGGGGGGGGGGGGGGGGGGGGGGGGGGGGGGGGGGGGGGGGGGGGGGGGGGGGGGGGGGGGGGGGGGGGGGGGGGGGGGGGGGGGGGGGGGGGGGGGGGGGGGGGGGGGGGGGGGGGGGGGGGGGGGGGGGGGGGGGGGGGGGGGGGGGGGGGGGGGGGGGGGGGGGGGGGGGGGGGGGGGGGGGGGGGGGGGGGGGGGGGGGGGGGGGGGGGGGGGGGGGGGGGGGGGGGGGGGGGGGGGGGGGGGGGGGGGGGGGGGGGGGGGGGGGGGGGGGGGGGGGGGGGGGGGGGGGGGGGGGGGGGGGGGGGGGGGGGGGGGGGGGGGGGGGGGGGGGGGGGGGGGGGGGGGGGGGGGGGGGGGGGGGGGGGGGGGGGGGGGGGGGGGGGGGGGGGGGTGGGGGGGGGGGGGGGGGGGGGGGGGGGGGGGGGGGGGGGGGGGGGGGGGGGGGGGGGGGGGGGGGGGGGGGGGGGGGGGGGGGGGGGGGGGGGGGGGGGGGGGGGGGGGGGGGGGGGGGGGGGGGGGGGGGGGGGGGGGGGGGGGGGGGGGGGGGGGGGGGGGGGGGGGGGGGGGGGGGGGGGGGGGGGGGGGGGGGGGGGGGGGGGGGGGGGGGGGGGGGGGGGGGGGGGGGGGGGGGGGGGGGGGGGGGGGGGGGGGGGGGGGGGGGGGGGGGGGGGGGGGGGGGGGGGGGGGGGGGGGGGGGGGGGGGGGGGGGGGGGGGGGGGGGGGGGGGGGGGGGGGGGGGGGGGGGGGGGGGGGGGGGGGGGGGGGGGGGGGGGGGGGGGGGGGGGGGGGGGGGGGGGGGGGGGGGGGGGGGGGGGGGGGGGGGGGGGGGGGGGGGGGGGGGGGGGGGGGGGGGGGGGGGGGGGGGGGGGGGGGGGGGGGGGGGGGGGGGGGGGGGGGGGGGGGGGGGGGGGGGGGGGGGGGGGGGGGGGGGGGGGGGGGGGGGGGGGGGGGGGGGGGGGGGGGGGGGGGGGGGGGGGGGGGGGGGGGGGGGGGGGGGGGGGGGGGGGGGGGGGGGGGGGGGGGGGGGGGGGGGGGGGGGGGGGGGGGGGGGGGGGGGGGGGGGGGGGGGGGGGGGGGGGGGGGGGGGGGGGGGGGGGGGGGGGGGGGGGGGGGGGGGGGGGGGGGGGGGGGGGGGGGGGGGGGGGGGGGGGGGGGGGGGGGGGGGGGGGGGGGGGGGGGGGGGGGGGGGGGGGGGGGGGGGGGGGGGGGGGGGGGGGGGGGGGGGGGGGGGGGGGGGGGGGGGGGGGGGGGGGGGGGGGGGGGGGGGGGGGGGGGGGGGGGGGGGGGGGGGGGGGGGGGGGGGGGGGGGGGGGGGGGGGGGGGGGGGGGGGGGGGGGGGGGGGGGGGGGGGGGGGGGGGGGGGGGGGGGGGGGGGGGGGGGGGGGGGGGGGGGGGGGGGGGGGGGGGGGGGGGGGGGGGGGGGGGGGGGGGGGGGGGGGGGGGGGGGGGGGGGGGGGGGGGGGGGGGGGGGGGGGGGGGGGGGGGGGGGGGGGGGGGGGGGGGGGGGGGGGGGGGGGGGGGGGGGGGGGGGGGGGGGGGGGGGGGGGGGGGGGGGGGGGGGGGGGGGGGGGGGGGGGGGGGGGGGGGGGGGGGGGGGGGGGGGGGGGGGGGGGGGGGGGGGGGGGGGGGGGGGGGGGGGGGGGGGGGGGGGGGGGGGGGGGGGGGGGGGGGGGGGGGGGGGGGGGGGGGGGGGGGGGGGGGGGGGGGGGGGGGGGGGGGGGGGGGGGGGGGGGGGGGGGGGGGGGGGGGGGGGGGGGGGGGGGGGGGGGGGGGGGGGGGGGGGGGGGGGGGGGGGGGGGGGGGGGGGGGGGGGGGGGGGGGGGGGGGGGGGGGGGGGGGGGGGGGGGGGGGGGGGGGGGGGGGGGGGGGGGGGGGGGGGGGGGGGGGGGGGGGGGGGGGGGGGGG
>JAOANR010000031.1:7500-10000 GCA_030278955.1 Hygrophila difformis
GGGGTGGGGGGGGGGGGGGGGGGGGGGGGGGGGGGGGGGGGGGGGGGGGGGGGGGGGGGGGGGGGGGGGGGGGGGGGGGGGGGGGGGGGGGGGGGGGGGGGGGGGGGGGGGGGGGGGGGGGGGGGGGGGGGGGGGGGGGGGGGGGGGGGGGGGGGGGGGGGGGGGGGGGGGGGGGGGGGGGGGGGGGGGGGGGGGGGGGGGGGGGGGGGGGGGGGGGGGGGGGGGGGGGGGGGGGGGGGGGGGGGGGGGGGGGGGGGGGGGGGTGGGGGGGGGGGGGGGGGGGGGGGTGGGGGGGGGGGGGGGGGGGGGGGGGGGGGGGGGGGGGGGGGGGGGGGGGGGTGGGGGGGGGGGGGGGGGGGGGGGGGGGGGGGGGGGGGGGGGGGGGGGGGGGGGGGGGGGGGGGGGGGGGGGGGGTGGGGGGGGGGGGGGGGGGGGGGGGGGGGGGGGGGGGGGGGGGGGGGGGGGGGGGGGGGGGGGGGGGGGGGGGGGGGGGGGGGGGGGGGGGGGGGGGGGGGGGGGGGGGGGGGGGGGGGGGGGGGGGGGGGGGGGGGGGGGGGGGGGGGGGGGGGGGGGGGGGGGGGGGGGGGGGGGGGGGGGGGGGGGGGGGGGGGGGGGGGGGGGGGGGGGGGGGGGGGGGGGGGGGGGGGGGGGGGGGGGGGGGGGGGGGGGGGGGGGGGGGGGGGGGGGGGGGGGGGGGGGGGGGGGGGGGGGGGGGGGGGGGGGGGGGGGGGGGGGGGGGGGGGGGGGGGGGGGGGGGGGGGGGGGGGGGGGGGGGGGGGGGGGGGGGGGGGGGGGGGGGGGGGGGGGGGGGGGGGGGGGGGGGGGGGGGGGGGGGGGGGGGGGGGGGGGGGGGGGGGGGGGGGGGGGGGGGGGGGGGGGTGGGGGGGGGGGGGGGGGGGGGGGGGGGGGGGGGGGGGGGGGGGGGGGGGGGGGGGGGGGGGGGGGGGGGGGGGGGGGGGGGGGGGGGGGGGGGGGGGGGGGGGGGGGGGGGGGGGGGGGGGGGGGGGGGGGGGGGGGGGGGGGGGGGGGGGGGGGGGGGGGGGGGGGGGGGGGGGGGGGGGGGGGGGGGGGGGGGGGGGGGGGGGGGGGGGGGGGGGGGGGGGGGGGGGGGGGGGGGGGGGGGGGGGGGGGGGGGGGGGGGGGGGGGGGGGGGGGGGGGGGGGGGGGGGGGGGGGGGGGGGGGGGGGGGGGGGGGGGGGGGGGGGGGGGGGGGGGGGGGGGGGGGGGGGGGGGGGGGGGGGGGGGGGGGGGGGGGGGGGGGGGGGGGGGGGGGGGGGGGGGGGGGGGGGGGGGGGGGGGGGGGGGGGGGGGGGGGGGGGGGGGGGGGGGGGGGGGGGGGGGGGGGGGGGGGGGGGGGGGGGGGGGGGGGGGGGGGGGGGGGGGGGGGGGGGGGGGGGGGGGGGGGGGGGGGGGGGGGGGGGGGGGGGGGGGGGGGGGGGGGGGGGGGGGGGGGGGGGGGGGGGGGGGGGGGGGGGGGGGGGGGGGGGGGGGGGGGGGGGGGGGGGGGGGGGGGGGGGGGGGGGGGGGGGGGGGGGGGGGGGGGGGGGGGGGGGGGGGGGGGGGGGGGGGGGGGGGGGGGGGGGGGGGGGGGGGGGGGGGGGGGGGGGGGGGGGGGGGGGGGGGGGGGGGGGGGGGGGGGGGGGGGGGGGGGGGGGGGGGGGGGGGGGGGGGGGGGGGGGGGGGGGGGGGGGGGGGGGGGGGGGGGGGGGGGGGGGGGGGGGGGGGGGGGGGGGGGGGGGGGGGGGGGGGGGGGGGGGGGGGGGGGGGGGGGGGGGGGGGGGGGGGGGGGGGGGGGGGGGGGGGGGGGGGGGGGGGGGGGGGGGGGGGGGGGGGGGGGGGGGGGGGGGGGGGGGGGGGGGGGGGGGGGGGGGGGGGGGGGGGGGGGGGGGGGGGGGGGGGGGGGGGGGGGGGGGGGGGGGGGGGGGGGGGGGGGGGGGGGGGGGGGGGGGGGGGGGGGGGGGGGGGGGGGGGGGGGGGGGGGGGGGGGGGGGGGGGGGGGGGGGGGGGGGGGGGGGGGGGGGGGGGGGGGGGGGGGGGGGGGGGGGGGGGGGGGGGGGGGGGGGGGGGGGGGGGGGGGGGGGGGGGGGGGGGGGGGGGGGGGGGGGGGGGGGGGGGGGGGGGGGGGGGGGGGGGGGGGGGGGGGGGGGGGGGGGGGGGGGGGGGGGGGGGGGGGGGGGGGGGGGGGGGGGGGGGGGGGGGGGGGGGGGGGGGGGGGGGGGGGGGGGGGGGGGGGGGGGGGGGGGGGGGGGGGGGGGGGGGGGGGGGGGGGGGGGGGGGGGGGGGGGGGGGGGGGGGGGGGGGGGGGGGGGGGGGGGGGGGGGGGGGGGGGGGGGGGGGGGGGGGGGGGGGGGGGGGGGGGGGGGGGGGGGGGGGGGGGGGGGGGGGGGGGGGGGGGGGGGGGGGGGGGGGGGGGGGGGGGGGGGGGGGGGGGGGGGGGGGGGGGGGGGGGGGGGGGGGGGGGGGGGGGGGGGGGGGGGGGGGGGGGGGGGGGGGGGGGGGG
>JAOANR010000031.1:15000-20000 GCA_030278955.1 Hygrophila difformis
GGGGGGGGGGGGGGGGGGGGGGGGGGGGGGGGGGGGGGGGGGGGGGGGGGGGGGGGGGGGGGGGGGGGGGGGGGGGGGGGGGGGGGGGGGGGGGGGGGGGGGGGGGGGGGGGGGGGGGGGGGGGGGGGGGGGGGGGGGGGGGGGGGGGGGGGGGGGGGGGGGGGGGGGGGGGGGGGGGGGGGGGGGGGGGGGGGGGGGGGGGGGGGGGGGGGGGGGGGGGGGGGGGGGGGGGGGGGGGGGGGGGGGGGGGGGGGGGGGGGGGGGGGGGGGGGGGGGGGGGGGGGGGGGGGGGGGGGGGGGGGGGGGGGGGGGGGGGGGGGGGGGGGGGGGGGGGGGGGGGGGGGGGGGGGGGGGGGGGGGGGGGGGGGGGGGGGGGGGGGGGGGGGGGGGGGGGGGGGGGGGGGGGGGGGGGGGGGGGGGGGGGGGGGGGGGGGGGGGGGGGGGGGGGGGGGGGGGGGGGGGGGGGGGGGGGGGGGGGGGGGGGGGGGGGGGGGGGGGGGGGGGGGGGGGGGGGGGGGGGGGGGGGGGGGGGGGGGGGGGGGGGGGGGGGGGGGGGGGGGGGGGGGGGGGGGGGGGGGGGGGGGGGGGGGGGGGGGGGGGGGGGGGGGGGGGGGGGGGGGGGGGGGGGGGGGGGGGGGGGGGGGGGGGGGGGGGGGGGGGGGGGGGGGGGGGGGGGGGGGGGGGGGGGGGGGGGGGGGGGGGGGGGGGGGGGGGGGGGGGGGGGGGGGGGGGGGGGGGGGGGGGGGGGGGGGGGGGGGGGGGGGGGGGGGGGGGGGGGGGGGGGGGGGGGGGGGGGGGGGGGGGGGGGGGGGGGGGGGGGGGGGGGGGGGGGGGGGGGGGGGGGGGGGGGGGGGGGGGGGGGGGGGGGGGGGGGGGGGGGGGGGGGGGGGGGGGGGGGGGGGGGGGGGGGGGGGGGGGGGGGGGGGGGGGGGGGGGGGGGGGGGGGGGGGGGGGGGGGGGGGGGGGGGGGGGGGGGGGGGGGGGGGGGGGGGGGGGGGGGGGGGGGGGGGGGGGGGGGGGGGGGGGGGGGGGGGGGGGGGGGGGGGGGGGGGGGGGGGGGGGGGGGGGGGGGGGGGGGGGGGGGGGGGGGGGGGGGGGGGGGGGGGGGGGGGGGGGGGGGGGGGGGGGGGGGGGGGGGGGGGGGGGGGGGGGGGGGGGGGGGGGGGGGGGGGGGGGGGGGGGGGGGGGGGGGGGGGGGGGGGGGGGGGGGGGGGGGGGGGGGGGGGGGGGGGGGGGGGGGGGGGGGGGGGGGGGGGGGGGGGGGGGGGGGGGGGGGGGGGGGGGGGGGGGGGGGGGGGGGGGGGGGGGGGGGGGGGGGGGGGGGGGGGGTGGGGGGGGGGGGGGGGGGGGGGGGGGGGGGGGGGGGGGGGGGGGGGGGGGGGGGGGGGGGGGGGGGGGGGGGGGGGGGGGTGGGGGGGGGGGGGGGGGGTGGGGGGGGGGGGGGGGGGGGGGGGGGGGGGGGGGGGGGGGGGGGGGGGGGGGGGGGTGGGGGGGGGGGGGGGGGGGGGGGGGGGGGGGGGGGGGGTGGGGGGGGGGGGGGGGGGGGGGGGGGGGGGGGGTGGGGGGGGGGGGGGGGGGGTGGGGGGGGGGGGGGGGGTGGGGGGGGGGGGGGGGGGGGGGGGGGGGGGGGGGGGGGGGGGGGGGGGGGGGGGGGGGGGGGGGGGGGTGGGGGGGGGGGGGGGGGGGGGGGGGGGGGGGGGGGGGGTGGGGGGGGGGGGGGGGGGGGGGGGGGGGGGGGGGGGGGGGGTGGGGGGGGGGGGGGGGGGGGGGGGGGGGGGGGGGGGGGGGGGGGGGGGGGGGGGGGGGGGGGGGGGGGGTGGGGGGGGGGGGGGGGGGGGGGGGGGGGGGGGGGGGGGGTGGGGGGGGGGGGGGGGGGGGGGGGGGGGGGGGGGGGGGGGGGGTGGGGGGGGGGGGGGGGGGGGGGGGGGGGGGGGGGGGGGGGGGGGGGGGGGGGTGGGGGGGGGGGGGGGGGGGGGGGGGGGGGGGGGGTGGGGGGGGGGGGGGGGGGGGGGGGGGGGGGGGGGGGGGGGGTGGGGGGGGGGGGGGGGGGGGGGGGGGGGGGGGGGGGGGGTGGGGGGGGGGGGGGGGGGGGGGGGGGGGGGGGGGGGGGGGGGGGGGGGGGGGGGGGGTGGGGGGGGGGGGGGGGGGGGGGGGGGGGGGGGGGGGGGGGGGGGGGGGGGGGGGGGGGGGGGGGGGGGGGGGGGGGGGGGGGGGGGGGGGGGGGGGGGGGGGGGGGGGGGGGGGGGGGGGGGGGGGGGGGGGGGGGGGGGGGGGGGGGGGGGGGGGGGGGGGGGGGGGGTGGGGGGGGGGGGGGGGGGGGGGGGGGGGGGGGGGGGGGGGGGGGGGGGGGGGGGGGGGGGGGGGGGGGGGGGGGGGGGGGGGGGGGGGGGGTGGGGGGGGGGGGGGGGGGGGGGGGGGGGGGGGGGGGGGGGGGGGGGGGGGGGGGGGGGGGGGGGGGGGGGGGGGTGGGGGGGGGGGGGGGGGGGGGGGGGGGGGGTGGGGGGGGGGGGGGGGGGGGGGGGGGGGGGGGGGGGGGGGGGGGGGGGGGGGGGGGGGGGGGGGGGGGGGTGGGGGGGGGGGGGGGGGGGGGGGGGGGGGGGGGGGGGGGGGGGGGGGGGGGGGGGGGGGGGGGGGGGGGGGGGGGGGGGGGGGGGGGGGGGGGGGGGGGGGGGGGGGGGGGGGGGGGGGGGGGGGGGGGGGGGGGGGGGGGGGGGGGGTGGGGGGGGGGGGGGGGGGGGGGGGGGGGGGGGGGGGGGGGGGGGGGGGGGGGGGGGGGGGGGGGGGGGGGGGGTGGGGGGGGGGGGGGGGGGGGGGGGGGGGGGGGGGGGGGGGGGGGGGGGGGGGGGGGGGGGGGGGGGGGGGGGGGGGGGGGGGTGGGGGGGGGGGGGGGGGGGGGGGGGGGGGGGGGGGGGGGGGGGGGGGGGGGGGGGGTGGGGGGGGGGGGGGGGGGGGGGGGGGGGGGGGGGGGGGGGGGGGGGGGGGGGGGGGGGGGGGGGGGGGGGGGGGGGGGGGGGGGGGGGGGGGGGGGGGGGGGGGGGGGGGGGGGGGGGGGGGGGGGGGGGGGGGGGGGGGGGGGGGGGGGGGGGGGGGGGGGGGGGGGGGGGGGGGGGGGGGGGGGGGGGGGGGGGGGGGGGGGGGGGGGGGGGGGGGGGGGGGGGGGGGGGGGGGGGGGGGGGGGGGGGGGGGGGGGGGGGGGGGGTGGGGGGGGGGGGGGGGGGGGGGGGGGGGGGGGGGGAGGGGGGGGGGGGGGGGGGGGGGGGGGGGGGGGGGGGGGGGGGGGGGGGGGGGGGGGTGGGGGGGGGGGGGGGGGGGGGGGGGGGGGGGGGGGGGGGGGGGGGGGGGGGGGGGGGGGGGGGGGGGGGGGGGGGGGGGGGGGGGGGGGGGGGGGGGGGGGGGGGGGGGGGGGGGGGGGGGTGGGGGGGGGGGGGGGGGGGGGGGGGGGGGGGGGGGGGGGGGGGGGGGGGGGGGGGGGGGGGGGGGGGGGGGGGGGGGTGGGGGGGGGGGGGGGGGGGGGGGGGGGGGGGGGGGGGGGGGGGGGGGGGGGGGGGGGGGGGGGGGGGGGGGGGGGGGGGGGGGGGGGGGGGGGGGGGGGGGGGGGGGGGGGGGGGGGGGGGGGGGGGGGGGGGGGGGGGGGGGGGGGGGGGGGGGGGGGGGGGGGGGGGGGGGGGGGGGGGGGGGGGGGGGGGGGGGGGGGGGGGGGGGGGGGGGGGGGGGGGGGTGGGGGGGGGGGGGGGGGGGGGGGGGGGGGGGGGGGGGGGGGGGGGGGGGGGGGGGGGGGGGGGGGGGGGGGGGGGGGGGGGGGGGGGGGTGGGGGGGGGGGGGGGGGGGGGGGGGGGGGGGGGGGGGGGGGGGGGGGGGGGGGGGGGGGGGGGGGGGGGGGGGGGGGGGGGGGGGGGGGGGGGGGGGGGGGGGGGGGGGGGGGGGGGGGGGGGGGGGGGGGGGGGGGGGGGGGGGGGGGGGGGGGGGGGGGGGGGGGGGGGGGGTGGGGGGGGGGGGGGGGGGGGGGGGGGGGGGGGGGGGGGGGGGGGGGGGGGGGGGGGGGGGGGGGGGGGGGGGGGGGGGGGGGGGGGGGGGGGGGGGGGGGGGGGGGGGGGGGGGGGGGGGGGGGGGGGGGGGGGGGGGGGGGGGGGGGGGGGGGGGGGGGGGGGGGGGTGGGGGGGGGGGGGGGGGGGGGGGGGGGGGGGGGGGGGGGGGGGGGGGGGGGGGGGGTGGGGGGGGGGGGGGGGGGGGGGGGGGGGGGGGGGGGGGGGGGGGGGGGGGGGGGGGGGGGGGGGGGGGGGGGGGGGGGGGGGGGGGGGGGGGGGGGGGGGGGGGGGGGGGGGGGGGGGGGGGGGGGGGTGGGGGGGGGGGGGGGGGGGGGGGGGGGGGGTGGGGGGGGGGGGGGGGGGGGGGGGGAGGGGGGGGGGGGGGGGGGGGGGGTGGGGGGGGGGGGGGGGGTGGGGGGGGGGGGGGGGGGGGGGGGGGGGGGGGGGGGGGGGGGGGGGGGGGGGGGGGGGGGGGGGGGGGGGGGGGGGGGGGGGGGGGGGGGGGGGGGGGGGGGGGGGGGGGGGGGGGGGGGGGGGGGGGGGGGGGGGGGGGGTGGGGGGGGGGGGGGGGGGGGGGGGGGGGGGGGGGGGGGGGGGGGGGGGGGGGGGTGGGGGGGGGGGGGGGGGGGGGGGGGGGGGGGGGAGGGGGGGGGGGGGGGGGGGGGGGGGGGTGGGGGGGGGGGGGGGGGGGGGGGGGGGGGGGGGGGGGGGGGGGGGGGGGGGGGGGTGGGGGGGGGGGGGGGGGTGGGGGGGGGGGGGGGGGGGGGGGGGGGGGGGGGGGGGGGGGGGGGGGGGGGGGGGGGGGGGGGGGGGGGGGGGGGGGGGGGGGGGGGGGGGGGGGGGTGGGGGGGGGGGGGGGGGGGGGGGGGGGGGGTGGGGGGGGGGGGGGGGGGGGGGGGGGGGGGGGGGGGGGGGGGGGGGGGGGGGGGTGGGGGGGGGGGGGGGGGGGGGGGGGGGGGGGGGGGGGGGGGGGGG
>JAOANR010000031.1:37500-42390 GCA_030278955.1 Hygrophila difformis
GGGGGGGGGGGGGGGGGGGGGGGGGGGGGGGGGGGGGGGGGGGGGGGGGGGGGGGGGGGGGGGGGGGGGGGGGGGGGGGGGGGGGGGGGGGGGGGGGGGGGGGGGGGGGGGGGGGGGGGGGGGGGGGGGGGGGGGGGGGGGGGGGGGGGGGGGGGGGGGGGGGGGGGGGGGGGGGGGGGGGGGGGGGGGGGGGGGGGGGGGGTGGGGGGGGGGGGGGGGGGGGGGGGGGGGGGGGGGGGGGGGGGGGGGGGGGGGGGGGGGGGGGGGGGGGGGGGGGGGGGGGGGGGGGGGGGGGGGGGGGGGGGGGGGGGGGGGGGGGGGGGGGGGGGGGGGGGGGGGGGGGGGGGGGGGGGGGGGGGGGGGGGGGGGGGGGGGGGGGGGGGGGGGGGGGGGGGGTGGGGGGGGGGGGGGGGGGGGGGGGGGGGGGGGGGGGGGGGGGGGGGGGGGGGGGGGGGGGGGGGGGGGGGGGGGGGGGGGGGGGGGGGGGGGGGGGGGGGGGGGGGGGGGGGGGGGGGGGGGGGGGGGGGGGGGGGGGGGGGGGGGGGGGGGGGGGGGGGGGGGGGGGGGGGGGGGGGGGGGGGGGGGGGGGGGGGGGGGGGGGGGGGGGGGGGGGGGGGGGGGGGGGGGGGGGGGGGGGGGGGGGGGGGGGGGGGGGGGGGGGGGGGGGGGGGGGGGGGGGGGGGGGGGGGGGGGGGGGGGGGGGGGGGGGGGGGGGGGGGGGGGGGGGGGGGGGGGGGGGGGGGGGGGGGGGGGGGGGGGGGGGGGGGGGGGGGGGGGGGGGGGGGGGGGGGGGGGGGGGGGGGGGGGGGGGGGGGGGGGGGGGGGGGGGGGGGGGGGGGGGGGGGGGGGGGGGGGGGGGGGGGGGGGGGGGGGGGGGGGGGGGGGGGGGGGGGGGGGGGGGGGGGGGGGGGGGGGGGGGGGGGGGGGGGGGGGGGGGGGGGGGTGGGGGGGGGGGGGGGGGGGGGGGGGGGGGGGGGGGGGGGGGGGGGGGGGGGGGGGGGGGGGGGGGGGGGGGGGGGGGGGGGGGGGGGGGGGGGGGGGGGGGGGGGGGGGGGGGGGGGGGGGGGGGGGGGGGGGGGGGGGGGGGGGGGGGGGGGGGGGGGGGGGGGGGGGGGGGGGGGGGGGGGGGGGGGGGGGGGGGGGGGGGGGGGGGGGGGGGGGTGGGGGGGGGGGGGGGGGGGGGGGGGGGGGGGGGGGGGGGGGGGGGGGGGGGGGGGGGGGGGGGGGGGGGGGGGGGGGGGGGGGGGGGGGGGGGGGGGGGGGGGGGGGGGGGGGGGGGGGGGGGGGGGGGGGGGGGGGGGGGGGGGGGGGGGGGGGGGGGGGGGGGGGGGGGGGGGGGGGGGGGGGGGGGGGGGGGGGGGGGGGGGGGGGGGGGGGGGGGGGGGGGGGGGGGGGGGGGGGGGGGGGGGGGGGGGGGGGGGGGGGGGGGGGGGGGGGGGGGGGGGGGGGGGGGGGTGGGGGGGGGGGGGGGGGGGGGGGGGGGGGGGGGGGGGGGGGGGGGGGGGGGGGGGGGGGGGGGGGGGGGGGGGGGGGGGGGGGGGGGGGGGGGGGGGGGGGGGGGGGGGGGGGGGGGGGGGGGGGGGGGGGGGGGGGGGGGGGGGGGGGGGGGGGGGGGGGGGGGGGGGGGGGGGGGGGGGGGGGGGGGGGGGGGGGGGGGGGGGGGGGGGGGGGGGGGGGGGGGGGGGGGGGGGGGGGGGGGGGGGGGGGGGGGGGGGGGGGGGGGGGGGGGGGGGGGGGGGGGGGGGGGGGGGGGGGGGGGGGGGGGGGGGGGGGGGGGGGGGGGGGGGGGGGGGGGGGGGGGGGGGGGGGGGGGGGGGGGGGGGGGGGGGGGGGGGGGGGGGGGGGGGGGGGGGGGGGGGGGGGGGGGGGGGGGGGGGGGGGGGGGGGGGGGGGGGGGGGGGGGGGGGGGGGGGGGGGGGGGGGGGGGGGGGGGTGGGGGGGGGGGGGGGGGGGGGGGGGGGGGGGGGGGGGGGGGGGGGGGGGGGGGGGGGGGGGGGGGGGGGGGGGGGGGGGGGGGGGGGGGGGGGGGGGGGGGGGGGGGGGGGGGGGGGGGGGGGGGGGGGGGGGGGGGGGGGGGGGGGGGGGGGGGGGGGGGGGGGGGGGGGGGGGGGGGGGGGGGGGGGGGGGGGGGGGGGGGGGGGGGGGGGGGGGGGGGGGGGGGGGGGGGGGGGGGGGGGGGGGGGGGGGGGGGGGGGGGGGGGGGGGGGGGTGGGGGGGGGGGGGGGGGGGGGGGGGGGGGGGGGGGGGGGGGGGGGGGGGGGGGGGGGGGGGGGGGGGGGGGGGGGGGGGGGGGGGGGGGGGGGGGGGGGGGGGGGGGGGGGGGGGGGGGGGGGGGGGGGGGGGGGGGGGGGGGGGGGGGGGGGGGGGGGGGGGGGGGGGGGGGGGGGGGGGGGGGGGGGGGGGGGGGGGGGGGGGGGGGGGGGGGGGGGGGGGGGGGGGGGGGGGGGGGGGGGGGGGGGGGGGGGGGGGGGGGGGGGGGGGGGGGGGGGGGGGGGGGGGGGGGGGGGGGGGGGGGGGGGGGGGGGGGGGGGGGGGGGGGGGGGGGGGGGGGGGGGGGGGGGTGGGGGGGGGGGGGGGGGGGGGGGGGGGGGGGGGGGGGGGGGGGGGGGGGGGGGGGGGGGGGGGGGGGGGGGGGGGGGGGGGGGGGGGGGGGGGGGGGGGGGGGGGGGGGGGGGGGGGGGGGGGGGGGGGGGGGGGGGGGGGGGGGGGGGGGGGGGGGGGGGGGGGGGGGGGGGGGGGGGGGGGGGGGGGGGGGGGGGGGGGGGGGGGGGGGGGGGGGGGGGGGGGGGGGGGGGGGGGGGGGGGGGGGGGGGGGGGGGGGGGGGGGGGGGGGGGGGGGGGGGGGGGGGGGGGGGGGGGGGGGGGGGGGGGGGGGGGGGGGGGGGGGGGGGGGGGGGGGGGGGGGGGGGGGGGGGGGGGGGGGGGGGGGGGGGGGGGGGGGGGGGGGGGGGGGGGGGGGGGGGGGGGGGGGGGGGGGGGGGGGGGGGGGGGGGGGGGGGGGGGGGGGGGGGGGGGGGGGGGGGGGGGGGGGGGGGGGGGGGGGGGGGGGGGGGGGGGGGGGGGGGGGGGGGGGGGGGGGGGGGGGGGGGGGGGGGGGGGGGGGGGGGGGGGGGGGGGGGGGGGGGGGGGGGGGGGGGGGGGGGGGGGGGGGGGGGGGGGGGGGGGGGGGGGGGGGGGGGGGGGGGGGGGGGGGGGTGGGGGGGGGGGGGGGGGGGGGGGGGGGGGGGGGGGGGGGGGGGGGGGGGGGGGGGGGGGGGGGGGGGGGGGGGGGGGGGGGGGGGGGGGGGGGGGGGGGGGGGGGGGGGGGGGGGGGGGGGGGGGGGGGGGGGGGGGGGGGGGGGGGGGGGGGGGGGGGGGGGGGGGGGGGGGGGGGGGGGGGGGGGGGGGGGGGGGGGGGGGGGGGGGGGGGGGGGGGGGGGGGGGGGGGGGGGGGGGGGGGGGGGGGGGGGGGGGGGGGGGGGGGGGGGGGGGGGGGGGGGGGGGGGGGGGGGGGGGGGGGGGGGGGGGGGGGGGGGGGGGGGGGGGGGGGGGGGGGGGGGGGGGGGGGGGGGGGGGGGGGGGGGGGGGGGGGGGGGGGGGGGGGGGGGGGGGGGGGGGGGGGGGGGGGGGGGGGGGGGGGGGGGGGGGGGGGGGGGGGGGGGGGGGGGGGGGGGGGGGGGGGGGGGGGGGGGGGGGGGGGGGGGGGGGGGGGGGGGGGGGGGGGGGGGGGGGGGGGGGGGGGGGGGGGGGGGGGGGGGGGGGGGGGGGGGGGGGGGGGGGGGGGGGGGGGGGGGGGGGGGGGGGGGGGGGGGGGGGGGGGGGGGGGGGGGGGGGGGGGGGGGGGGGGGGGGGGGAGGGGGGGGGGGGGGGGGGGGGGGGGGGGGGGGGGGGGGGGGGGGGGGGGGGGGGGGGGGGGGGGGGGGGGGGGGGGGGGGGGGGGGGGGGGGGGGGGGGGGGGGGGGGGGGGGGGGGGGGGGGGGGGGGGGGGGGGGGGGGGGGGGGGGGGGGGGGGGGGGGGGGGGGGGGGGGGGGGGGGGGGGGGGGGGGGGGGGGGGGGGGGGGGGGGGGGGGGGGGGGGGGGGGGGGGGGGGGGGGGGGGGGGGGGGGGGGGGGGGGGGGGGGGGGGGGGGGGGGGGGGGGGGGGGGGGGGGGGGGGGGGGGGGGGGGGGGGGGGGGGGGGGGGGGGGGGGGGGGGGGGGGGGGGGGGGGGGGGGGGGGGGGGGGGGGGGGGGGGGGGGGGGGGGGGGGGGGGGGGGGGGGGGGGGGGGGGGGGGGGGGGGGGGGGGGGGGGGGGGGGGGGGGGGGGGGGGGGGGGGGGGGGGGGGGGGGGGGGGGGGGGGGGGGGGGGGGGGGGGGGGGGGGGGGGGGGGGGGGGGGGGGGGGGGGGGGGGGGGGGGGGGGGGGGGGGGGGGGGGGGGGGGGGGGGGGGGGGGGGGGGGGGGGGGGGGGGGGGGGGGGGGGGGGGGGGGGGGGGGGGGGGGGGGGGGGGGGGGGGGGGGGGGGGGGGGGGGGGGGGGGGGGGGGGGGGGGGGGGGGGGGGGGGGGGGGGGGGGGGGGGGGGGGGGGGGGGGGGGGGGGGGGGGGGGGGGGGGGGGGGGGGGGGGGGGGGGGGGGGGGGGGGGGGGGGGGGGGGGGGGGGGGGGGGGGGGGGGGGGGGGGGGGGGGGGGGGGGGGGGGGGGGGGGGGGGGGGGGGGGGGGGGGGGGGGGGGGGGGGGGGGGGGGGGGGGGGGGGGGGGGGGGGGGGGGGGGGGGGGGGGGGGGGGGGGGGGGGGGGGGGGGGGGGGGGGGGGGGGGGGGGGGGGGGGGGGGGGGGGGGGGGGGGGGGGGGGGGGGGGGGGGGGGGGGGGGGGGGGGGGGGGGGGGGGGGGGGGGGGGGGGGGGGGGGGGGGGGGGGGGGGGGGGGGGGGGGT
>JAOANR010000032.1:0-41861 GCA_030278955.1 Hygrophila difformis
CATTACTTGGGTATTTGACCTATGGGGAGGATGGGGTAGGAAAACCGGGTAGCAAATTTGCTACCCGGTATTTCATTGTAGTTGTCTGCAATTGCAGACTTTTTCATTTTTTATTTTATTTTTTTTGGGCCTAATCGCCATCCCAAATGGGATGCCCTCTAATAATTATTAATATTTTTTAATCATGGGATGGCGACATCCACCAAGTAGTTTTTTTTTTAGTATATCCTTAACTAATTCAGTTTCATTCTGTACATTTCAAATAAACATATTTACTTTAAAAAAAATTTGTTCCCCAAATGATAAGCGGCCCTGTTCCTGTATAGACCCAGCTTAGAGCTGCATCATGCAGTCAGCTTGGATATCTTACTTTTGTGATGGGAGACCTTAACTTTGTAATGTTTGTATTTTTGACATTACAAAAATAGTAGTACTCATCACAAAATTTTTAAACATCACAAAATAATTCTCATCACAAAAATAATATTACACATCACAAAATTTTTGAAACATCACAAACTAGTTATCTCCCATGTTGCCTGCATAGTGCAGGCACTGCACTGTATCTATTCCCAATAATAAGGGACATATTTATGGAATAACTAATGTCCTTATAGTAAATTTAACATTATATTTAAAGTTAATTTAAATTTAAGAATACGTGTTATAAAAAATCAGATAAGAATTTTATTATTGAAGATCGCCAAGCATAATATTGGGATAAGCCCATTTATATGTGCAGCAATATGTATTGGTTGGCACTGTATATAATTTGTCCATATTTATTTTGTTTTAGACATTATCTATCCCACGAGTATTTCATTTTTGGGCATGGCCATTGAAGTGTTTGGAAGTATCAACCCCAGTGTCTCTTGACATTTACAGCTTTAACTTCATACCAATTTTCCATTTTTAATTGTATGTACCAAAATTTAAAATTTATTTCTAGTAAAATTATAATTAGCATATTTTCAATGTGCCAATATATCAGGCATTTAAGGAAAATGACATAGATAACCCTCGGATCTACTACAGTACAGTCCATGGGATCATGTGCTGAGGCGTAGGGTGAAAGCGGTACAGTAAATATCCGATCAATCCGATGCCGTATTCGATTATATTCGAATCAGAATTAGGAATTTATTATCCGGTCGGATATTTCAATATTCATATCCAAATCCGAAACCGAATTCTAATATCCGCATTCTATTCGTATTTGAAAATATTCGACAGTATCCGGATTCGGTGGGATATATATTACTATATTACTTATTATTTGAAAATTATCAATAATTATAATAAATTGTCAAATTATCAATTTTTTATTAAAAATATTATAAAATTATTTGATAATTTTTATCCTATTAAATCCGTATCCATGATATATCTGTCTTGTATCCGACCTGTATTTGTATCCTGAAAATATTCGAATTCGTATCCGTATTTGGTATATCCATATTCAATCCGAATCCAAGAAAAAATGGGATAATACCCATATCTCATACTATCTGATTGTGCCCATACCGTTTTTATCACTACTGAGGCGTAATAAGAGCTGTTCATATATTATTAGTTTTCGATGGTTGATATTTAATCGATGGGCATTACAGTAATGTTTGTAGTTCGATTATTTTTTTTACTAGTTTTTTTATGAGTGAGCCGTTGTTTTATTTTTTTTTTTCGGTAAAAGAGGAGGGCCGGGCCGTTTTATTCATAATTCTGTCGAACATAGTGCATGCCATTACAATCATTCACTAAAGCAGCTTGAATACAATTTGGAGGTCTAGTAAGGTGTTCTACACCCCATAGTACTGTGTTGTCTCTGAGTAGTAAGTCAGCAACAGTGTTAGCTTCCTGGGAATCCAATTGAACCTCACTTCCCATTGCTATTGTGCCATTGCTCGGATTTTTGAAAGTAGTTGGTGGTATTGACCCGTAGGACCTGGATTCTCATTAATGAACTCGATCAACTGTTGACAATCTGATTCAACTACTAACTTGGGTATGCCCAATTCCCAGGCTAACTGGAGGCAAAGTAAAATGCCCCATGCTTCTGCTTGGACCGCATCCTTAACACCTCCTTTGGCTGCTTGGACCGCATCCTTATCACCTCCTTTGGCCCGGATGCCTCCCATCCAACGCCCTTGGTTGTCCCTTATTACACCACGAGCCATACTGAAGGCCCTTGAGGATTTTCCATCACTGTTGACCTTGGCCCAACCAGTCGGTGGCTTATCCCATTTAACCTTCATGGTGCGCCATGTTTTGAGCTGTAAGACTGGAGTTCAGCACGAGCAGCCAAAAATTCTGTTTGCATATGACGGATCAAAGGATACAAATGATCCTAATCAATCTTTCATTACCATAAAGCGCTCGACACCGGGCTTTCCAAATCTCCCAAACACCGAAACCAAACAACGAGGCTGCAGGATCATCGATGATAGCACATTGATTTGAGTCATTCCAATCGGCGAGGTTCTGTCTCCAGAATAGAAATATCGCCTGAATGCCAAGTGTAGCCCAAACCCGAGCTGAGTCTGGGCAATACCGTAATGCATGGAGACCAGTTTCCAAGGCTCCACACTTCCAACAGGCTATATCAATGACCATACCTCTCCTGGCTCTTTCTGCTGCAGTGAGAATTTTCTCATGCCTATAGAGCCAAAAGAATGTACGAACGCATTGTGAAGCCGACCATCTCCAAATCGTCTGCCATGCCTTACTATCAATAACGCTCGTATCCACTTGAGCCTCCAAAGTTTCTCTAGCACTTTTGGTTGAGAATAACCTTCGTGGAGAAGGTATGCAGAATAGCTGGTCAGTGTTGTCCTCGACTTTAGGGGGGATGCACTGTAGAATCAGCTGGATGACGTCCGAAGGAAGTATATAAGCAAACTTCTGCACAGCCCAAGGCCCATTTTCAACATAGAACTCCACCGTGCGGCTGAGGTCCAAAGATGTTAGAGGGCAGATGGCACATTCCTGCAAGGAAAAATCAAAATCAAGCCATTTGTCGCACCAAAAGTATACACTCTTACCATTACCTTATTTCCATCCAAGATGTGGGCTAAATAACGGCCAAATGGCAGCCAGGTTCTAGCGAATTGTGAGTAGGATTGAGGCTTCTGCTTAAATTTGTGTCCAAGCCACCCATAGCAATATTTGAGAAGAGATGTCCAAGTGACATTTCTGGACAGTAGATTCCACCAGTTCTTCATGAGGAGGGCCTTATTAAGTATCTGCATGTCATGAATTCCGAGCTCTCCAGATGAAAGATTCCTAGTGACTTTATTCCATGCTAGAAAACCGAAGTAGGATATGGGACGACGACCCGTGCAAGATGGAATGCCCAGGTACATACCAAGGTTACAGGCACTTTTGTAGCCTAGTTCCGATACAATATTTCATCGAGTTATAAGGGAGACAATATTTCCAAAAAGGACTCTGGACTTCTGAATGCTAACAGCTAGACCTGACATTTTTCTAAATTGCTCCAAAGTACTCTTAATGATTCTTGCTTGGTCAGTAGAAGCCTTGGCAAATAGAAGAATAGCATCCGCGAAGAATATGTAAGGGATTTTCAAAGCTCCTTTGTCCCAGGTCACTTGTTTCCAATGGCCATTAGCTACAGCCTCGTTGATCATGGCTCCCAACCATTCTAGGCATAGGATGAACAAGTATGGGGAGATCGTGTCTCCTTGCCAAATACCTCGAGATGGTTTGAAGGAGTTTGAAGGTCGTCCATTCTAATGAACCTGCATGGACACAGATTGCACACAGTTCATTATAAAACAAATGCAAAAGTGGGGAAAACCTGCCATCACCATTGTTTCACGGATAAATTGCCACTGAAGTTTGTCATACGCCTTCTCGAGATCTAATTTAATAATCATGTATCCAGGTTTCGCTGTGGATTTTTCCAAATAATGTGCAATTTCTTGGTTGCTAAAGCGTCCTGTTTGACTTTTTAACACTGTTCATTGTTTAACTTTGACTCAATATTATTGTAAGTATATATTTGAAAAAAAATAGCCGAGTCCGGTCTTGTTCGATTTGTCTAATCGTGTAGTTTAGGATATATATTTTACATAATTTTAAGTTGTATATATTTTGAGATATTAACGATTAAAAAAATGTATTAGATTGTGTGCAGAAATGAAACAAGGCATTTTAAGTGGGATGGAGGGAGTATTATCTTGAATGAAGCGACCCTAGACGAAGTTGGCTTGCCTTGTTGAAATTAGCTTAGGCATAACAGAGGTTAGTCTATTATTAATGACTTTCGTCATAATCTTATATAAAACGTTGCATAAGCTAATAGGACGGAATTTAGTAACAGATTTGGGATTAGGAACTTTGGGATAAAGGACAAAGAGAGTGATTTACAGTTTCTAGATTCCAGGGACACTTGAAGCCTTCCTTGATGTAATCACATACTGATTGACCCAAAGTATGCCAGTTCTTCTGGTAGAAAGCCGCATGAAATCCATCAGGCCAGGAGCCTTTAATGGTGACATTCCCCTCACGGCCTACCAGATATCGTCATCCGAAGTTTCAGTACCCATAAGAAGAGTGTCAGCTGGCGAAAGTCGTGGGATTCTACCAATCACGGTGTTATAATAAACCGGGCATGTCTGGCTGTCTTTGTATAACTGCTCAAAATAGGAGGTGACCATGTCCCGAATATCCTCTTCCTCCATCGATACTTGGCCCTCAGCATTCTCAAGGATAGAGAACAACTTTTTGGTCTTTCTATGCCTGACAAAATTGTGATAAAATTTCGTGTTGGACACCTGTGACTGACCAATCCCTAACACTTCTCTGAATCCAGTTGAGTTCCTCAACTTCAAGAATCCGACCAAGTTCAATACACAGTTGAGAATGGAGATGTTTCAGAAATTCTCTGTTCATTATGAATTTCTTTCTATACCAGCCAATCTAGCTCTGATGCGGTGCTTACGGCGTCCAACATTCTTAAAGACTTTCTTATGCCAGTCAGAAGCTGCATCTTGCAAATTATTTAGCTTGGTAATGAGGGAGTTGTCTTCCTTCCATATAGATTGGACAATATTCTGGAAACAGGGGTGGTTTTGCCAACAAATTTTAAAGTGGAATATCCTATCAATATTATGGACGTTTTCTTTTCGTCAATCAGTTAATCTGAGAAAGGGAGGGGCATGGTCCGAAAGAATCCTAGGAAGGACTTCTACCATGCCTTGGGGATAATGATGGAACCATTCCTTATTGCCCAACATTTGATCCAACCATCTTCTGAGAGGCCCTCGAGCCCCGACAAACTGGCTCCTGAATGTTTTAAGTTCAATCATGTCGTTAGTGTCGATCCATCTTGAGAGTTTCGAACTCACAACGCTTGTCCTTGCCCCACCACGGGACTTCTAGCTGTAATACCCGAGAATTTTACAATATAAAATAAATAATTAAATAATAAATAAATACAATAAATAAATACATGAATAAATAAATAATTAAAAGATGACATGAGAAATGGAATTTAATTCAAGAAGGAATTAAAATTCCAAGAACCCGTGAAGTCGAAAATAATTTAATTAAATAAATTATTGCACGGGAACCAAATATAAATGGACTCAATATTTCGAACCCGAAATTAAATTGAGATCCAAATGAAATTAAGATAGGAGTTTAAAGTCCGAGAATAGCCCAAAAATCAGAGCCCAAGATGTAGAAGGATAGAAGCCCAAAAGAAAGGAGAAAAAGGCCCGACAGGGATCGCACGACCCGGCCCAGACCGCAGCCCAACCTAGGTCCGCGTGGTCTCCACACGGTCTGGAGGCGGACCGCGCCAATACCGTGGGGTTCGCGGCTGTTGCGCCCCGAGCGCGATTTTCTCGCCCGATTTCGGATTTCTCGACGTCGGTTGCTTACCTTTCGGCTCAAGACACTCAAGGGTAGATCTTGGACGTCCCCTAGGTCTCCTAAGTCTATAAATACTTGTCCCCTCTGACCACGAACGTTTTTCAAACCCTTCGAAAATTCTCTATACGTTCAAATCTGAATCTCGGAGTCGTCGGAGGCACGAAGGCAATAGAAGACTGAGTTTTTGGATGAAATTTAAAGGGGCCTCAGTAGTGTTGGTAAGTTTTATCCGTTCTTCTCCATTCAAATTCGAAAACGGATTCTAACTTCACCTCTTCTTTCTTTCAAAACCCTGATCCGGATCAAGAACGGAGATATCGACGGATCTAGGAGTCAAACGGAGAATTGGAAGCCACGCCTAAAACTTGACGAGCCGGACGATCCAATACATATAAGTTAACGCTTACTATGGTTTTGGGAGATTTAAAATACACCTAAACGTAAGGATATAAACAAGAACCCTAAAATCTGTCAACATAAGAAACCCTACGGCGCAGCGATCGTGTGTGAATTTTTTGGACCATTAAAACTGTTCAAACTGAAAATCTTAAAACAGAAAAACGTTCCAAAGACACTGATCTAGTTCGTGTAAAAGTTTCATAATTTTTCATTGTGTTTTGATATCCAAAAATGGTCTCAAATGAACCTGCCTCAGATTTAGATATTGAAACGGTGACAGATTCTTAGTCCGAACTTGTGGTTGATTTTTGCGTTAGATCTAGGCCGATTTAGGATTTGTGCTAAACATAAGAATTGTAAATCTATAAGTTTAGAACACCTATGTAAATATTTCGAATTTTTCGTTAAGTTTTGAACCTCCGAATTCGACCCGAACTTCTAAAAGTCAACAGAAATGGTTTCTGAACTTTATCCGATTTTCATAGGTGATCTGATTGGATTTAGGTCTTGAGTTCTAAACAAAAGTTGTAGATAATTGTGTTAGGATTAAGCCTGTAAAAGTTCGTTAAATTTGGAGTTTGTTTGATATGTTAAAAGTTAGATGTTTGAAAACTGTCGCGCCTGGAATTTGGCAGCATGAGGTTTCCATGGTAATTCACGTTTTTGATATGTTTCCTTAATCCGGATTGAAAAAGTTAAAACACTAAACTTGTTCGTAGGTGTGTTGGCGAGCTACTGCTCGACTTTCATAATTTTGGGTCGAGATATGAATTTTTAAACGCGAATGGCGCGGACAGCGGCCATATGAAATATACATTTTTGAGAAAATTACGAAACTTTCCAAATGGGTGTTTCTAAACAAAGAGAAGATTGAAACATTGTGGTTTATGACTAAGCTGGATACTATCAATGTTATCTACGGCTTGTGGACATAAATGTCCAATGTATGTCTAGTGGACGTAAGAGCCCTAGCGAAATATTGATCGTATGGCTAGCGGGCGGAATAACTCTATTGAAATATTGACCATAATACTTGTGGACGTAAGAGCCCAAGCGTACGGCTGGTGGACATAAGAGCCCTAGCGAATGGTGATTTGTAAAAGAAATGAAACGAGGAATCTGTGAGACTTAAATTAAATACTGGTTAAATTGTGCTTTTAAATTTATGTCAATTTATTTAATTACTTTGCAAGCTATAAAATTATGATCTTATGGAATCCATGTCTTTTAAATTATGCCATTAAATTATTATTTGATAAATAAATTAAATTATATAGTGTATGCCCATGTTTTCTTTAAATTTAATTAATGGCTTTGAAACCCCTTAATCATGCTAGGTGTTAACTTACTCAGCACGTTGCTGACCAAACCACATTTTTCCTTTTTCTTTCAGAGTTAAGGATTATGCATCATCATATGCATACATGGGAATTTTGGTGAGATACATTATTTTAGAATTTTTGCATTAGACTAGAACTCGCATGAACGGGCCTGTTTAACCCGTGTTTGGGCCATGTTGGCCCTATTTTTAAATTCCGCTGCTATCTATATAATTAGCTATTATTTTCCGCTGCAACTGTAATGACATTATTTTCGAATTATATTACAATGGGCTGTTTGAATGTTTTAAATTCTGGAAAAAAACCATAGCCTTGCATCTCTTTAGCAAACTCGATCGGAGAAACTGTGTCTTGCTAGGGAGGTGTGGCGGTGACATCCCGACCTGGGTTACCAAAAACCGGGGTGTTACAAAGTGGTATCAGAGCCCGGGTATTTTTAGACTATTATTTTTAAACCATTTTGATTTAAAAACTATTATTATTATTTTTAAAGTATTATTTTAAATGCATTATTAAACTATTTTTAAAGAGCCCAAATCATTATTTTAGTTTTTAATGCCCAATCCCCATTTTTAAATTAGAGTTCAAATTTTTCTCTGCCCAACTTTTAAGCCCAATTATTTTTAAGGCCCAATCCCTATACTTTTAATAAAGCCCAAATGTTTATTATTTTGGCCCAATATAGAGGCCCAAGACTTTAACTACTATTATTTTTAATTTTAAAGTATTACCTCCATAGAATAAACTTATTTTTAAACCCATGGAAGATAGATATAAAATATACATTAGCTTCGGGGGGATCATCATTTGCATTGCATATATACATTTACTCTAACTCTTTTATGTGAACTATCGATGCTAAGAAACATTCCTTAGAACTCGACATGACTTTGACTTAGGAGAGCTTGCTAGAGACAAACTTTGCTTTAGTCTTAGACGTCGATCAAGAACACTTAGCATGCTCACATCTATTATATTCCTTTACCGATCTAACTTTCAATTTTCTTGACTTCTGACGTTCCCTAGATTAGAAACTCATCTTCGCGTGCTTAATAACAGAAAATCACACCTAGGAGAAAACCGAGGAAGGTAAGTCCAAACGGCACTGACACTAACCTTCCCAACGCGGCCAACAACAATGAGATTCCTCAGAACCTAGGAGAATGAGTGCCTCCTGTACCCAACAACATGGAAGAATGTTTAAAAACTGTAGAGGAAGTCCTTGTAGCATTAGGAAATGCTGAGGTGCATAGGGCACAAGCATCAGTAACTCCACCAGTAGCCCGAGTCAACTACTTGGCATTGGTAAACCCCTACAACCCACCCCATTATGACGGCCAAGTGGATCCGGCCAAGTTGGAAGGTTGGATCCGTACCTTTGATAAGCTCTTGAACGCTATCAAATGCCCTGATGAGGAGAAGATACACGTAGCGACCTACTAGTTAGGAGGTGAAGTCGATGAGTGGTGGCAAAATCTTCAAACGAATTCAGAGGAAGACGAAGAAGCCTACACTTGGGAAGAATTTAAGGAAGCCTTGAGGGAAAGATTCTACCCACTGAGCACCAAGACTGCGAAATATGAGGAGTTCATCAACCTCAGACAAGGTGCACAAACAGTGCAAGAGTACTACACCAAATTCAAGGAGCTAATACGATTTGCTACGAGGCTAGTACCAACCGACGCAGACAAGGCTCGGAAATTCGAGATGGTTCTGAACCTTAGTATCCGGGAGATACTTGTAGTAGGACAATTCACGAACCTGCAGACGATATATGATCGCGCCGTAGCGATTGCTCGAATCCAGCAATTGAAGCGTAAGGAAAATGGTGAATCGAGCAAGGACTCGCAAGGACTTGAGAAGAAGGATCGGAAGGACAGCAATGACAACTCAAGGAAAGGCAATGGATCTCGAAGGAAAGAAAATAAAGGTCTCAACAATGAAGGAGATGACAACCGTGGTGCATTTATACCACGCTGCCCACGATTCAACCATGCACATCTGGTGCGCCAATGCCTGAAGCCTGGAACCTGCAATAAGTGCGGCAAGCTTCGTCACAAGGCTAGAGGATGTCGAACGCTAGAGGAGGCGATCGAAAAGAGAGTAGATTTGGTGAACCTTCAGCGAGGTTAGAGGGAAGAAGAACAAGACCAAAACCCGAACCCTCTTGAGAATACTGAATAGTCAGTTATGGGGACATAACTGAAGTCCTAAGGGGGAGAGGATGTGATACCCTGTAATAATTTATTTTTTGGAGTTCGACTCGATAAGATGTATCCTAAATCATAAATAAACAAATTCAAATTGTTTTGAACTACGTCATGGCTTGATCCATTCACAGGGTACGTAGCCAGCTTAGAAATTTTAATTCTAAGTTCAGTCACAAAATAATAAAATAAACGAAAGGACTTTAACTCTTAGCACGAGAAAAGCCGAAACACAACTTCGATGACGAAGTTGATTCTTAAGGAGGGTAGACTGTAATACCCAAGAATTTTACAACATAAAATAAATAATTAAATAATAAATAAATACAATAAATAAATAAATACATAAATAAATAATTAAAAGATGACATGAGAAATGGAATTTAATTCAAGAAGGAATTAAAATTCGAAGAACCCGTGAAGTCGAAAATAATTTAATTAAATAAATTATTGCACGGGAACCAAATATAGATGGACTCAATATTTCGAACACGAAATTAAATTGAGATCCAAATGAAATTAAGATAGGAGTTTAGAGTCCGAGAATAGCCCAAAAATCACAGCCCAAGACGTAGAAGGATAAAAGCCCAAAAGAGAGGAGAAAAAGGCCCGACA
Source organism: Hygrophila difformis (assembly GCA_030278955.1). Taxonomy (NCBI): domain Eukaryota; kingdom Viridiplantae; phylum Streptophyta; class Magnoliopsida; order Lamiales; family Acanthaceae; genus Hygrophila; species Hygrophila difformis. The sequence continues at coordinate 10,457 of JAOANR010000032.1, forward strand.
GGGATCGCACGACCCGGCCCAGACCGTGGCCCAACCTGGGTCCGTGTGGTCTCCGTGCGGTCTGGAGGCGGACCACGCCAATATCGCGGGGTTCGCGGCTGTTGCGCCCCGAGCGCGATTTTCTCGCCCGATTTCGGATTTCTTGACGTCGGTTGCTTACCTTTCGGCTCAAGACACTCAAGGGTAGATCTTGGACGTCCCCTAGGTCTCCTAAGTCTATAAATACTCGTCCCCTCCGACACCGAACGTTTTTCAAACCCTTCGAAAATTCTCCATACGTTCAAACCCGAATCCCGGAGTCATCGGATGCACGAAGGCAATAGAAGACTGAGTTTCTGGACGAAATTCAAAGGGGCCTTTGTAGTGTTGGTAAGTTTTATCCGTTCCTCTCCATTCAAATTCAAAAACGGATTCTAACTTCACCTCTTCTTTCTTTCTAAACCCCGATCCGGATCAAGAACAGAGAAATCGACGGATCTAGGAGTCAAACGGAGAACTGGAAGCCACGCCTACGAACTTGACGAGCCGGACGATCCAATACATGTAAGTTAACGCTTACTGTGGTTTTGGGAGATTTAAAATACACCTAAACGTAAGGATCTAAATAAGAACCCTAAAATCTGTCAACATAAGAAACCCTACGGCGCAGCGATCTTGTGTGAATTTTTCGGACCATTAAAACTGTTCAAATGGAAAATCTTAAAACACGAAAAACATTTCAAAGACATTGATCTAGTTCATGTAAAAGTTTCATAATTTTTCATCGTGTTTTGTTATCCAAAAATGGTCTCAAATGAACCTGCCTCATATTTAGATCTTGAAACGGTGACAAATTCTTAGTCCGAATTTGTGGTTGATTTTTGCATTAGATCTAGGCCGATTTAGGATTTGTGCTAAACATAAGAATTGTAGATCTATAAGTTTAGAAAACCTCTATAAATTTTTAGAATTTTTCGTTAAGTTTTGAACCTCCGAATTCGACCCGAATCAATCTGCGTTTTTCTTGAACTTCTAAAAGTCAACAGAAATGGTTTCTGAACTTAATCCGATTTTCATAGGGATTTGATTGGATTTAGATCTTGAGTTTTAACGAAAGTTGTAGATAATTGTGTCAGGATTAAGCCTGTAAAATTTCGTTAAATTTGGAGTTCGTTTGATATGTTAAAAGTTAGATTTTTGAAAACTGTCGCGCCTGGAATTTGGCAGCATCAGGTTTCTTTGGTAATTCATGTTTTTGATATGTTTCCTTAATCCGGATTGAAAAAGTTAAAACACAAAACTTGTTCCTTAGTGTGTTGTCAAGCTACTGCTCGAATTTCATAATTTTGGGTCGAGATATGAATTTTTAAACGCGAATGGCGCGAACAACGGCCATATGAAATATACATTTTTGAGAAAATTACAAAACTTTCCAAATGGGTCTTTCTAAACAAAGAGACGATTGAAACATTGTGGTTTATGACTAAGCTAGATACTATCAATGTTGTCTATGGCTTGTGGACATAAGTGCCCAAGTGTATGTCTAGTGGACGTAAGAGCCCTAGCGAAATATTGATCGTATGGCTAGTGGACAGAACAACTCTATTGAAATATTGACCATAATACTTGTGGGCATAAGAGCCCAAGCGTACGGCTGGTGGACATAAGAGCCCTAGCGAATGGTGATCTGTAAAAGAAATGAAACGAGGAATCTGTGAGACTTAAATTAAATACTGGTTAAATTGTGCTTTTAAATTTATGTCAATTTATTTAATTACTTTGCAAGCTATAATTATGATCTTATGGAATCCATGTCTTTTAAATTATGCCATTAAATTATTATTTGATAAATAAATTAAATTATGTAGTGTATGCCCATGTTTTCTTTAAATTTAATTAATGGCTTTGAAACCCCTTAATCATGCTAGGTGTTAACTTACTCAGCACGTTGTTGCTGACCAAACCACATTTTCCCTTTTTCTTTCAGAGTTAAGGATTATGCATCATCATATGCATACATGAGAATTTAGGGGAGATACATTATTTTAACCCGTATTTTGGCCATGTTGGCCCTATTTTTAAATTTCGCTGCTATCTATATAATTAGCTATTATTTTCCGCTGCAACTGTAATGACGTTATTTTCGAATTATATTACAATGGGCTGTTTGAATGTTTTAAATTCTGGAAAAAAAAACCATAGCCTTGCATCTCTTTAGCAAGCTCGGAGAAACCGTGTCTTGCTAAGGAGGTGTGGCGGTGACATCCCGACCTGGGTTACCAAAAACCGAGGTGTTACACTAGCGATGCAATTCAAGTCGCCCTCGACCAACCATGGACAATGCATATTCTGCCTAATACGGGACAACTCTGGCCATCACGATGATCATTTGTATTTATTAGGGGCACCATAGACCATAGTAACAAAGATGGATGTATCTGCAACATGGACTCTAGAATCAATGTATTGTGAATGGCACTCCATAATCTCAACTTTGACAGAGTCCTTCCAGAGTAACCAGATCCCACCAGCAAAACCCGCAGCTTCAATCCGGAAAGAGTTATGAAAGCCACTCTTGTAAACAAATTTGTTAGCTCTACTGCCACTGATTCGTGGTTCAAACATTGCCATAAGATCAACTCTATTATGGGAAGTCATATCCCTAAACTCGCATCTAAATACCCACTAGCCAGCTCCTTGCACGTTCCAACAAACAATTTATAACATCTTAACGAAACTGATAAATGAGAAAAGCGGAATAGAGACTTAGCTACGGAATGAGCCGGTAGACTTGCGGCCCGAACAAAGCCAACGTGCACCTGGTCATCCCCTTTATCCATAGGGTTAGAAATATCCAACCTTGGCTGATCTGGTGGTCGGCCTCCCTGGGATCCAAAGTGAATGCCGACCTTACGACGTGCCTGAGAAGAATGATCTTCCACGATCACGGCTGCATGGTGGTCCGAGGGTAGGGAGGTGTTAACTGCAATCATCCTGGAACCAGAGGGTTTGGGTAACCAGGCAGGAGATGCGGTATTGTAACACCCCGGATTTGATAACCCAGGCCGGGATGTCACCGCCACATCTCCCTAGCAAGACACGGCTTCCCGAGCTCACTAAGGAAATGCAAGGCTTGTGGGTACGTAAAAGATTTAAAACATTTCAAGATTTAGTCCGGAAATTCATAATACTTAATTTAAAATACGATAGTAATAATCATCATGCGCGAAAATAAAGTAAATGCAGCGGAAGTAAATCACGGCCAACATGGCCAAATCCTCGGGTTTAACAGACCCGGTAAAAACGGTACGATGCAGAATTTAAAATGTCCATAATGGTTTCCCCCAAGTGCATATGCATGCGTCACTCGACATACTCTGTAAAAAAAAATTACAACGGTTTATTAGTATAAAAATATACCGAGTAAGTTAGTCCCTAACTAACAATTTAAGGGGTTACATGTGTTTAAATCCAAAGATTCACTTGTCATGCATTACGTTAAAAATCCATACTTTATTTGCAGCGGAAAAAATAATTAATTTATCCAAGACGAAAATGCATAATTTAAAAGACTTAATTTAAAAGCGGAATTTAAAAGCATAATTTAATGATGTAATTTAAATGCGTAATTTAAAAACATGGTAAATGAGACTTAAGCGAACTTAACACTCACACAAGTCTTTTATATTTTATCCCGCAAACTAAGAAGAGGACACCATACTGGGAGATCACTAACGAGGCAATCTCAACATAGGACCACTAACGAGGCAGTCCACAACAATGGGAGACCACTAGCGAGGCTGTCTCAAAAGATAGTAGGACTACTAACGAGGCGATCCAAAACACAGCGCGCGAGATCACTAACGAGGCAATCTCAGATAGTAAGGAGACCACTAACGAGGCAGTCTCAAAGATAATGATTAGCATGAAGATCGGCTCAGCCTAGTGAACGGGATTTTTCGAAAGTTCGTATTTCGAGTGATCAAAATATTCGATATCGCGTTTCGTAGTTCGAGTTTTCTCAAGTTCGAAAAATCCGATTCGACGCAGTTTACGCCTTTCTTAATTAAAAATTCATTTTTACACCAAAAATTTTGAAATTTACACAGTAGCTCAAAAACACACAGACGAACAACTTTCATGTTTTAAGTTTTTGGAAATAAGGTCTCAAAGTGAGTCAAAAGGGAATTTCTGTCTCAAAAACTGATTTCGTCATAGGTTCGTGCGACGCCGATTAAAAATTCATGTCAAAGCCAATTGATCTGACATTTTTACAGGAGATACACAACACATTAATGAACAACTTTTATGTTTTAAGAAATTGGAAATAATAAATTTTAGATGCTCAAAAATCGACCACAACATACTGTTCATGCGCGGACTCCAAAGGGGTTTTAAAACAGTTCTGAAATTCGACCAATTTGACATACCAAATGAACTCCAAAATCCATAAAATTTTATATGCATAATCTAGACACATTTATCTACAACTTTTGTTTAGAAATGCAAAGTTGAATCATTCTAAAAATGGGTGAAAAACATGCATCACGTCGAGTAATAAAATCTGTCAACAGTTTCAACGTTCGGTTTGTCACAGAAAGTTTACGGCGAGATTTGGAATAGCAAATCTTAATGTCAATGGCTGAAATTTGGACGCAAGATAGATTAAAGTCTTAGGAACAAATTGGAGGGCCTTCGACAGCCTGGAGCCAACTTAACCGGAATCCAGTCACCCTCCTCCACCGCATGAGCAATTGAGACCTAAAGTCGCTCCATAACAATATTAAACAAATAGGAGATAGAGGATCCCCCTGGCGCAATCCTCTTGCGGATTTAAACTCCTCCATCAGAACACCATTCCATAAAATAGAGAAAGTAGGAGATGCCACACATGACATGATTAAGCAACATAGATCATACGACAATTTCATTTGAAACAGGCACTCCTCAAGAAAGGCCCATCACACATTTCCATAGGCCTTCTGAAGATCTATCTTCATTATAATAGCTTTCAACCGATTATTGGCCTTGGATAATTTATATATCATCTCTTGAAGTAAAATGGCATTGTCACTAGTACCTTTTCCCGGAAGAAAAGCCGACTGAAGAGGAGAAATATATTTCGCCAACAAGGGTCTCAATCTATTAACAATCACCTTCGATATAAACTTGTAGGCCACATTACAGAGAGTAATTGGACAGAATTTTCTGATACTATTTGGCACAATCACCTTCGGAATGAAGCAAATGAAAGCCTTGGCAAGATTAGAATACAGCGTGCCAGAGTTAAAAGCATTGCAATGTCTTATTTTAATAAAGTTTTTCATTTTCTTTCATAGGTTTTCTTTTAATGTTTTCCGCCTTTACTTTCTTTATTTTACTATGCACTAGTTCGTAGCACGCCTTGGGATAACTCCTCAACCCGTATTTCGAACTTGAAACCACTACCTAGAGGATTAGACGTTATCCAAAACGAGAGTAACACCTTCACATACAGCTTCCCGAAGAATTGAATAGTGAATCTACATTTGATACTTCTCAATTTCTTTGTGTTTTTGTTGAAATAGTAGTGAGTATAATTTTTTACCATTCTGAACTCTGAGTTTTGTTGTTTTTAGTTGCAAGTTATTGTTGATTGGAAGTCTTTGAACTCTTTCTGCCGTTGTTGATTTTTGTTGGAATCCAAAAAAAGAACTTCAGATTGTTGGTAAGACAAAATCTTTGGCCAGGATTTCACTCAGGTAAAATGATCAAATAGGTTAATACTACAAAAGTTATGGGATTAAATTAGTTATTCGGAAAGATATATGAGTAAATTGATAATTGCGTATACTTACGGGAATAATAGATTAATTATTTCCCTTTAATTGTTCCCACATCATCTAATTAGGCTAACTAAGAGACTATATAACGATATTGGTTAAATTAAAATACTTAGATGATGATTCTAGTAATTAGCAAAGTTAAAAGGAAGAAATTGATAATTAAAATTATTTACTGACTAATAGGATTGATATTCCTAATTTCCTGCATATTTTACAATAAGACTTCAATATTTGAATCTCTTTGCATAAATATACGTTTGTATCATTTTATGTCTTGTGGATTGTCGGTTACTCGGTTTACAGGGGATTGTATTCACATTGGGAAATAGAATGTAAAATTAAATGCTTTAATATTTATTATTTTTGTAGTAAGGGTCTGTTCTGCACCCAGTTTTTGGAAGCTTTTGGGAGCTTTGAGGACCTTTATATTTTATATCAAAACAATAATCTCGTTCTTTTGGTTATGAATTGCAGCTTCGAAAAGCTCCACAATTAGAAGCTACCCTGAGTAGATTGTGGAAATGTAAAGCTATTATAATTTATGACAGCTACAACTCCTTACAGCTGCAGCTTGCAGCTACACCTCTACCTCTACATGCAGAACAAACCCTACGAGCACTGCATCACTTTGAAAAACATTAACCTATTACATATTTTTATTAAATTTCAATATGCACAAAAAATTTATCTTCCAAGCTAAAGCAAATTATTAAATACACATCAAGAATGAAATAATATCCTATTTGATTTGATTACTCACCGGATTATCTGGCACTATCTGGTCAGGCAGTCTAATAATTTTCAGGGCCCTGTTCTAATAAAAAATTTAGGCCCCTAATCACATGTAATAAATTAGTTACAAATTTTTGAAAATTATTTGTAAAACTAATACTATAGAAAAAAATTTAAAACATAAAATTGAAAGTTTATCCATCAACAGTCGAAGCATTTTACAAATGAGTCATAATAATATGTTCACAAAAAAAATGAGTCATAATAATAACAAAATAAAGTAGAAAGATAAAAAACAAAAAATAAAAAAATAAAATAGCTTTCTAGTTGAAAAGAACAATCCTTCTAATATTTTTAGAATGCAAATAAGACTTAATTATCTTTAACTCAAAAGCTTCTCTCTACTGACGCAACTATAATAGGAATATATAGTTAATAAAATCCTATGTACAGTTATTGCATTAGAAAAATAATCCAATTATTGGAATGGAATGGATGCGATTAGAATGGAACAAATGTTTGAATGAAGAGATGAGGTATGAATTTTCGAATCTCCAATGGCAATAAAAATTAGGCCCACTATTTTTGACCAATAATTTATCAATTAGAGTTGGGCCCACAACTACATCAAAGAAACCACAAATAAACGGATCTCAAAGCAGAAGCTGTAGAATATTAAAAATGAAAAAAAAAAAAGTCCCAAATTTTGCGGCCCTGTTCAAAAGCACAGGTGAACGGGAGTTGTTCATATGCTGCAACAGCATATACTGGAGTTTTTTCTCACCATCAGATCACAATTTAAATCAATGGTCAAGATTAAAATAAAGGGTAAATATGTAATTCTACACTTTAATATTAAATAAAATAAAACTAGGCAAATGATTACTCCATACACATATTATTCTATTTAATAATTTCTTCTACTAAAAATCAAAATCTTTTATAGTGGATTTCTATTCGAGTATAATGGAAATCCAAATTTAAAGTTGAATCGTTTTGCCTAATTTTAGAAACTCAGTAGAAAAAAAAATTATATGATGAGAAAGTTGAATTACAATTGAAATATGACATTCTGCCAGAAGAGTAAAACATTCTGTTTGTAAGTTTTACACATTCTGTTTCATTTACTTTGGCATTCTGTCTAATTGTTATGTCTATTTAACATTCTGTTTTCAAATGTGTAAGATTCTGTGTGCAAGCATATAGCATTCTGTTATCAAGTGTGTAACATTTCGGTGTACTTTGTAAGTGTGTAACATTCTATTCTCAATTATAAAATATTCTTTTATCAAGTGTGTAACATTCTGTGTAAAACATGTAAAATTCTGTTTGGAAGTATGTAATATTTTATTTGCAAGTGTGTAACATTCTGTTCTCAATTATACAACATTCTTTTTTTAAGTATGTAACATTCTGTTGTTGCCATTTTGTGTTCATATTCTTGCCATTCTATCTAGTTATGTACTTCCATTATGTCTTGTTTTAGTTGTCATTTTGTGATATTCTATGATTACATTTTGATTTGAAATTTTAATTTAATTTGAACAATGAATCGGTTGTCTATTCATCTTCTCATCCAATAGTCATTTGTTTCATGTAATGATTACACATTATTATTAAATCAGACTGAAAAAGTTGTCAATAACTTTTAAATCATATTTATTTATAATACAAAATAAAATAATAAAATATAATAAATTACATCATTACCCTTATACCATCTACACCATTAATTCAATATAAATTTAGATCTAAGGGCTAAAAATAAATCCAGCATATACTGGAAAAATAAGTTCCAGTACAGGAACCAAACCATGCTACGGTGCAATTTGGTTCCTATGCTGGCACAGCATATGCTGGAATTAATTATGGCCCTTAGATCTTAAATCAAATCAATGGTTCATATTCATGCCAGGGTTAAAAATGACATTGTACTTATTAAATTTAAATAATATGAAATTAATAATTGTTTTTCTTCTTGAACTACTCAACTTTTTTTTTTACAATCATAATTATTTTTCTTTTCTCTACATATCTTTTTAAACTTTGAAAATGAACTTGACGATACACCCCCCTTCTTTTCTTTTGATAATGATAAAACATTTTGTAAATATTCTGTGTCATATACCATCCATTCTGTTTTGTCTGACCAACCATTCTGTCTTATGTAATTAACCATTCTGTTTTGCTATTCCAGACATTTTGTTGGTAATGTGATCAAATGTTGTTTTAAATTTTCTCACATTCTCTCTCACTAGCTAGGCATATCGCAATGTAAAATAAGTGGACTTTTTGTGATATTTATGTAACATTCTAACATGAGAGGAAAACATTCTGTCTAATCTATATAATAAATCCTGAATACTTTTTGGCATGTTCAGACTGTATTGTCCTTATTAAATATACTTCATCCCCTTAAATTTTAAGGGTTAAAAAGTAATTATGCCCTAGGTTTCCACGTAGGCGCTGATTAATCATACAAAAAAATACAGTCATTCACACATCAGCACATAATCATCTTCATTGCCACGTCATCAGCCTTTTAAATTCTTTATTTAGAAACTAAATCTATTTATTAGTATATGAAAATCTTGAGAAATCTTTTCATATATTTTACAAAGATATAAATTGGAAACAAATTATAATATATTTGATGTTTATGACAAATTTAGTAAAACCAATATATTATAAATCCTTTAATTGAATATGTTATATTTTCAAATATATTATATTGATTATATGTAAATATGAGTCTAAAATATTATTCTCAATCAATAGAATAAATAAAAAAATTAATCTATATAATATTTTGGTTTGTGCAGACTCTTTTGTCCTTATTAAATTTAATTCATCCTTCTTAATTTTAAAGGGTTAATCAGTCATTATATGCTCATTTATAGATCAACGGTTCTTAAGTTTACACGTAATCTGCTGACTAATTCCACATCATCGGACACATCATCAAAAACTATATTTAGAAAATAAATCTACGTATTAATAATATAACAAAATCTTGAGAAAATCTTCCTATATATTTTAAAAAGATATAATTGATTACGAATATATATACATATAAATTATTTGATTATATACATAATATTTTTAAAAATATTAATACTATAATATTATTAAATAAATTTAATTAGGTTACAAATTTATGTCTAAAAAATATATAATCATATATCAATATAAGGAATATCATAACTATATTTTAAATAAAAATATTTCATTGAAAATATGGTGTAAACATTAAATTGACCCTAAAAATATTGATTAAAGTAAAATGAGTAATAACCTACAAAAATTTTTACCATTCTAAATAAATTCTACATATATTTTTTTCTTTAAAAGAAGAAAAGAAAGAAAAGGAAAAAAAAAGACTAAAACGCATTATAGTTTAATTATTAAACATAATATCCTTAATCCAGTCATCTTCATCTATTTCAGTATAAAATAAAAAATGTATATGAGATTTGGAGTAAATTGTTATACAATTTGTTTAAAATAATTTGAACTGTAAAAGAATATAAGGAGTATATCCCTAAGGTCGGGTATATTATGCCTCACAGTACTATTTTTTTGCAAAAGAATAATACAGACCCATGTTTGATTCATTTGTAAGTTTGTACAGGTAATTTTAATGCGGATTTCAATGTATTATTTAATCCCGAAGTAAATGCGGGTTTAGGCTGTACATCACTATTTTTTTTCTTTCTTCCTCTTTAATCCGACCTATCCCCTTCCCCAGACTTCCCTGCTCTGCGAATTCGTTAGACACAGCTACTCCCCATCCCATTGACTAATTAATTATCTAAATTAGTTATGAAAATAGTTAGATTAATTTTAATTTTTTTTGTAAATAGATTAATTTTAATTTTTGAAATAATATATTTTCTATGAATCATAAATATTTGAAAGTATAAACATTGCAATATTTAAATAATTTAAACTATTCAATAATACCATAAAAATAATACAAGTACAATACAATATATTTGCATCAAACACTGTATAATTATAATACAGTGTGCCACCAAACACTGTATAACATTAATTTAATACAATACATCACAGTACGATATATCTACATTAAATAATACAATACACCTTAATACTATACACCGTGCCAAACATGCCCCAAAAAACTTGGTATCGGAGTATAAATTCGATTTTAAGGCTGATAATAATAATGAATTAAAAAATAATAAAAATTAAATTAAATTAAATGAAAATAATAACTACCAATTTTTTTCGTAATCAATATGGAAAAGAAAAAATTGAGAAGATATTATCGAAAAAAATAATATTTAAAAATTAACAGATAATCAAAACGTAATTATAATTAAAATTTATTTTATAAAATTATGGATTATTAGTCCATAAAAATTAATCACAACAAAAATTTAAAATACATTACATAATAAAATATAAATTTTAAATGATGAAAAAATAAGAAAAAGATATAAATAATTTTTTTTTAAAAAAAAACCTTTAGTTGATAAAGCGGAGTAATTTTAGGTATCACTTTAATTTTAAATAATATTTAAGTTTTTTTAAAAAAGGTATAAATATAAGTTTTTTGGACACGGTATTTTAGGTATAATAGATTATTATGATAAAGCGGAGTAATTAGTTGATGCGATGTTTTAGTTCATCTTTATGGAGTAAGTTTTTTTAAAAAGTGAAATGTGACATTGTAGTGGGACGGACCAAAAATGAAAATGAGACAGAATTAGTGGAACGGATGGAGTAATTTTTTCTAATTTTGAATAGTTAAGGGTATTTATTTTACACTTGCTCTCATCATTTTAGATATGAAAGAAAACTATATATATATGTATATTGTAACACCCCGGATTTGGTCACCCAGGCCGGGATGCTACCGCCACACCCTTCCAAACAAGACCCGATTAAATCGAGCTTATTTAAAAGGATGCTAAGGCTTAAGTTGCATCATTGACTTAAAAATATTTAAAAACCATTCAAATAAGCCCGAAGTTTAATCAGAGTATAACACACATAATAATAATAAGCAGTGCGGAAGCAGAAATAAACAGGGCCAAAACATGCGGCCAAAACCAGAGTCTAAGTCCAATGCATAAATTAAAATAAATAAAATGCGACAAGTCTTCTTTTAAAAATGGAAATCCCATCCCTCCATGCGATGCTTACTCTGCGAAATCTGAAAAGAAAATAAAACAACAATTTATCAGTACAAAGGTACTGCGTAAGTTAATATATAGCACAACGAATTTTAAAAATTTTTAGGAGAATATACAAAATAATATATTTATTTAAAAGACGAGTAAATAAAATTAATTTAAAATCTCTTACACATATGCCACGAACATTTTACCAATGTTAGTTATGATCGAGGACACCCCATTAGCATATCCTAGGGACGAACCCACAGGACCAACCTTTGGGACTTTATACCCACAAGGACTCAAACATATCCTAGGGACGAACCATTGGGATCAACCTCTGGGACTCGTACCCACGAGGTAAGTGCATGCAGCGGACCCTATACAGACACACTCCGGAGCCCTAGATAACCCATACGGATACATCTAGGAGTATAGACTCATACATCACAATAAATAAATGCCGTTTTGGCTACAAGAGAGGGGGCGACATAATTTTCACCACATTGGGCATCCCACTCGATCAAAACTTACAAAGTTTTAAAACCACATCTTATCATTTCATAATATCTCCATATTTCCAGAATCCATATTCTTCAAAAATGAGTAACACTCGACTCATAGTTCATCGAATAATCAAAATAGCATTTACCGACCAAAAATGACATTATAGCAGTTTCTGAAATCGCCTTTAAAAATGCAGTAAACAATTTTTAAAAAAATTCTGGAAAAATTACAGTGGCTAGGAATCATCAAAATAAGCATTTTTCATAGAAATAGCCATCTCAAAATTCGGACTCTAAACTGGTCATTTTAATCGATTTCAGAAAGCTATTGAATTACAATTTCTCTTGCTTCAGTAAATTCGACCACAGTGAGTTCAAAAATTCATAACAATTTCATATGTGCTCCAAAAATCATGAAATTTTACAGGTATGTTCTAGACACATATTAGAACAAGTTTCATGAAGACATCAAGCACTAAAAACGATCATAGGCAAGAGTGAATCGAACGACAAAACTGACTACATACATACATTAAATCTGTCAACTCATGTGCAGAAAATACCAGATCGAATTTGGGTGACCAAAACATGTCCAAAAATTATAAACATTTACAGAGAGCATCTTTAGGACATTAGGAACAAGTTTCATTTTGGAAGGTTCTCCTAAAAATGTACGGATCATGGTCGAATTCACAGAACAATAAAATTGGTCATAGGAAAACCCTATTTGGCAGATTTGTCAAATGAAAAGATAAACCTATATCTCGAGTTATACTCAACCAAAACTCCTAAAAATCGACGTGCACAATACTAACTTACTTGAGATGAGTTTAGGATCGAAAATCTCTACTTCGCTTTCCCTGGAACCGTCCAACACAGCCCTCAAAACCAACTTCCCTCCGATTGAACCTATTTTGCATCGAATGTCCAAAATCCTACGTTAGAAGGCTAGAATTCCGACTCCAGGCCAGAGAAAAAGGTATAGAACCTTACCAACCACTAGATGAAGGATTTGGAAGCCTCAACTCGCCCTCACCCTCCCTGGATTATGGAGAGAAAACGCACACAACTCGCCTCACTCAAACTGCTGCAGAAATTGGAATGGTGCAAATGGGAGAGAGTTTGGGGCTGTGTGTGGTTAAATAGGGGATTGATTAGGCTCCCCATGATGGCCATGGGTAATTGTATGATTGATTGGAGCAGTAATGGTCAGTTGAAACCGTTCCTAAACCCCCCAACAGTCCCTCTTCACCCTTGATTCAAAAAAAATGAGCTCAATGGATAAACATTATCCATTCTTGATCCCAAGTGTGAGGCTTTGAGCACTTAAACTTCATTACCAACCTCCACTAAACGTCCCAACACGTCTGGGGACTGAATACCAACCGTTTGGGATCATCCCACGTCGAAATCAATGCCAAAAACGAGTGTAACGCTCGTCAGCCGCAGCTACTGCTGGTGGCGCGCTCCGCGCGGCCACCGCGCGAATTTTTTTTTTTTTTTTTTTATATAAATATTATGATTTTAATCTTTTAAAAATCATAATATGAATTATCCGAGATATTTGGGATAATTCGATACCTCTATCCCGAGTCGCGATTATCCGAAATATTTAATTCCGTTCTCTCGGAATTATTTCGATAAATAAAATTAAATTCTTAACTTTCGGATTTTAAAACCTGATGTTGATTTCTCGGGTATTACAGTCTACCCTCCTTAGAAATCAACTTCGTCCTCGAAGTTGGGTCGCACTCGGACTGATAGTAATACATGTAATGATTCGCACACATAAAATATTTGAGGTTTGAAAATTAAATTCTTACCTCGGCGTGCGACGACTCTCTGCGGGGTATCACATCCTCCTCCCCTTAGAACTACAGTTATGTCCCCATAACTGCTCACGATTCGTGTTGAAAAAGGTTGGGATACTTCTGCTTCATATCCGATTCCAACTCCCACGTCGCTTCTTCGGTACCATGATTAGACCATAGTACCTTTACCATTCTCACGGTCTTGTTTCTTGTGACTCTTTCTTTGACGTCCAGTATCTCGATCGGATACTCCTCATACGTCAGGTCATCATCCAGCTCAATCACATCAGTTTGCAAGACGTGAGTTGGATCGTGCACATATTTCTTCAGCTGAGAAACATGAAACACGTTGTGCACCCGTGATAATTCCGGTGGAAGAGCCAATCGGTAGGCCAAGGTACCTACACGGTCTAAAATCTCGTATGGACCAATGTAACGAGGACTCAGCTTCCCTCGTTTGCCAAATCGCATCACTCCCTTCATGGGTGACACCTTTAGCATGACCTTGTCTCCTACTTGGAATTCCAACTCTTGTCGCCTCGTATCGGCATAGCTCTTTTGGCGATCTTGTGCGGCCTTCATCTTTTGTTGGACAATCTGGATCTGTTTACTCATATCTTCAATGAGCTGAGGTCCAATAACTACAGAATTTTCATCCTTTGTCCAGCATATCGGACTGCGACACTTGCGTCCATAGAGAGCTTCGAACGGTGCCATGCCAATGCTAGCATGGTAACTGTTGTTATACGAGAATTCAATTAGCGGCAAGTGGTTCTCCCAACTTCCCTTGAATTCAAGTACACACGCTCTAAGCATATCTTCAAGTGTTTGTATCGTCCGCTCCGTCTGACCGTCGGTCATCGGATGAAAGGCTGTGCTCATCTTGATTTGGGTTCCCAAGGCTTCTTGTAATTTTGTCCAAAAATTTGAGACAAATCTACTGTCTCGGTCCGAAATAATATCATGTGGCACTCCGTGCCTTCGAACCACATTATCGATATATGCCTTGGCTAGTTGATCCATCGACCAATTGTCTTTCATTGGTATAAAGATGGCAGTCTTTGTTAACCGATCAACTATTACCCAAATTTTGTTCATCCCACGAGGAGATCTTGGTAAACCCGAGACAAAAGTCCATGGAGATACTATCCCATTTCCAACTTGGGATCTCCAACGGTTTCATCAATCCCAATGGCTTTTGCCGTACTGCCTTTACCTTTTGGCAAGTTATGCATTTAGCCACAAAATCCGCAACATCTTTCTTCATTCTCGGCCACCAATAGATTTTCTTCAAATCTTTATACAGCTTATCACCACCAGGGTGTACTGAATAAGGCGTACTGTGGCCTTTTTCATCAATTTCTGCTTCAATTCCTCACACTTGTGAGGAACGCACCACCTCCCTTTAAAGCGAATACTCCCGTCATCGTAGACTGTGAATCCTACCGCTTTTCCCTCGTCCATCTTCTCCTTGATCCTCTTGAGATTCTCATCATCCGGCTGAGCTGCCAAAATCTCGTCAAATACGGTAGATTCAATCGTCACGGTATTCACCCTTTCCACCACAGTCCCATAATGGACTAGTTCAGTTTCCAACCTTGCTAAGTCCATATATAGTCCTGACGGTAAAATAAGAGTGTTTGTCGTGTGCTTCGCCTTTCGACTTAATGCGTCAGCCACGACGTTTGCTTTTCCTTCGTGATAGGCTATATCCAGGTCGTAGTCCTTGATTAACTCAAGCCATCTCCGCTGCCTCATATTTAACTCCTTTTGAGTAAATATGTACTTGAGGCTCTTGTGATCCGTGAACATCCGACACGTTCGTTCGTATAAGTAGTGTCGCCAAATCTTGAGAGCGAACACCACCGCGGCTAATTCTAGATCGTGCGTCGGATAATTCTCCTCATGCAGCTTGAGCTGTCGCGATGCGTAGGAAATAACCCTCTGGTTTTGCATAAGTACACACCCGAGTCCTTCTTTTGAAGCGTCACTGTACACTTCAAAATCTTCCGTTTCTGATGGAAGTATCAGGACTGGCGCTGTTGTAAGTCTTTTCTTGAGTTCATGGAAAGACTTTTCGCACTCTGTAGTCCATTCGAACTTTAACCCCTTCTTCAGCAGTTGGGTCATTGGCCTTGCAATCTTGGAAAAATCTTTCACGAATCTTCTATAGTATCCGGCTAGTCCAAGAAAGCTTCTTACTTCTGTCTGACTCGTCGGTGCCGGCCAATCAATCACTGCCGATATTTTTTCCGGGTCAACCGACACTCCCTTAGCCGATACTATGTGCCCCAAGAATGCGACTTCCTTCATCCAAAACTCGCATTTCGACAGTTTTGCGTACAGCTGATTCCTCCTCAGAGTTCTGAGCACTTGATGCAAGTGTTTCGTATGCTCCTCATCGTCCCTTGAGTAAACTAGAATGTCATCGATGAATACGACGACACAAGAATCCAGCAACTCTCGGAAAACACTATTCATGAGGTTCATGAATACTGCGGGAGCGTTTGTGAGACCAAAGGACATCACGGTGAATTTGTAGTGCCCATATCTCGTACGAAACGCTGTCTTCGGTATATCCTTCTCGGCTATACGTAATTGATGGTATCCAGATCTCAAGTCGATCTTGGAAAATACCGAAGCTCCTCTCAGCTGATCGAAAAGGTCTTCGATCCTAGGTAGCGGGTATTTGTTCTTAATCGTGACTTGATTAAGACCTCTGTAGTCTATGCATAACCGAAGTCCACCGTCTTTCTTCTTAACGAATAGGACTGGCGCTCCCCAAGGTGACGTACTCGGTCGAATATAACCTTTTGATAACAACTCTTCTAGTTGTTCCTTCAGCTCTTTCATTTCTGCTGGTGCCATGCGATATGGTGCCTTGGATACCGGTTCGGTTCCAGGTACCAGATCAATCGTGAACTCAATCTCTCGCTCAGGTGGCATCCCTGGAATATCTTCTGGAAAAACGTCAGGATATTCTTTTACGACTGGGATCTCGTCGATTTTGTTTCCCTCGTCGTTGAGGTTATGCACATAGCATGCATATAAGTGATAGCCTTTCCGTATGAGATTGTAGAACCTCAAGGCATTCACTACCTTAGCGTTTTTCTTTCGAGGCTGCATGTAATACACAACCTTCCTCCCCCTACTCTTGGCTAAGGAAATCTTCTGCTTCTGACACTCAATAACAGCTTTGTATTGAGTCAGAAAATCCATGCCTAAGATGACGTCGAAATCCCCAAGATCAAACTCAATTAAATTCGCGAAGAATTCTAGATTCTTGATTACTATCGGGGTTCCATCGTATCGTTTCAAACACGATATCACCTTGCCCGATGGTAATTGAATTCCTATGTTAATGTTCGTAGGCGCTGGTAGATCTAAGGCAGATATAATCCTCGTAGATATTAAAGAACAGCTCGCGCCTGAATCGAACAAAACTTTAACGGGTACGCTAAAAGCAGTAAACGTACCAGTGATCACTTCTCCCTGAGCGGCCAAATCCGCTTGGTTGATCACGTTCAAGCGTCCCACGGCTCCGCCTTGATTTCTCTGCTGGTTGTGATTCTGGGGTGGCCCTTGAGCTTGTTGGAACCTTTGTCCTTGATTGTTATGCTGATTCGGCCCAGTTGAGTGATTCCCAGTTGGACGAATCACTAAGTCCAGCCTCTTCTCGATTGTCTACTCTCGAATTCTACAATCCCTTCTCAGGTGGCCTTCTCTGCCACACCTATAACAAGACCCAGGTTTCGGGCATTCGCGCACCAGATGCGGAATGTTGCATTGCGGGCATCGGGGTATGAAAGCACCCTGATTCCCAGGCCTCCGATTTCCATTCCCTCCTTGGTTGAACCCTTTGTTCTCAATTCTTCTCTGTCCTTCATTCTTTGCCAGGTCGTTCCCTTTTCTAAAGTTGTTACCATTGTTGTTGTTCCGGTTCCTCTTATCAAATTGATTCGAGCCCTTGCTCGACTCCCCATGGTCCTTGCGTTTCAGTTGTTGAAACCGTGCGATTGCCACTGCACGATCGTAAACAGCCTGCAGAGTTGTGTGCTGTCCGCCAACTAGAATCTCTCTGATGCTGAGGTTCAGCCCCATCTCAAGTTTCTGGGCTTTGTCGGCATCAGTCGGTACCAATCTTGGAGCGAAACGGACGAGTTCCTTGAATCTCGCGTAGTACTCCTGTACTGTCTGAGTACCCTGACGAAGGTTGATAAACTCTTCGTACTTAGCCGTTTTCGTGCTAAGAGGGTAAAATCTCTCTCTCATCATCTCCTTGAATTCTTCCCAAAAATAAACTTGCTCGCCATCCGCTAGTCCCCCTTCGTGGTTCTGCCACCATTCATCCGCCTCCCCACTTAAATAGTACGTAGCTACTCTCACCTTCTCATTCTCGGGACATCTGACGGCGTTCAAAAGCTTGTCAAATGTCCTCATCCAGTCTTCTAGCTTTGCGGGATCCTCTTGTCCCTCGTAATGGGGCGGCTGGTATGGGTTTACCATTGCCAGATAGTTAATACGGGCTGCCGGCGGAGGTACCGCCGCTTGGGCCCTATTAACTTCGGCGTTGCCCAGTGCTATGAGGACTTGCTCTACAGTCCTCAACCGTGCGTCTACAACATTGGGTACAGCGCCCGCCTGACCTCCAACGTTAGGTGGGTTTGCACCCACTGGCCCATTTGCCCCGTCCGGGTTCAGTGGTGCGCCACCTTCGGCTGGTACATTAGGGTTGGCGTTGTTAGCAGCAGGGTTTTCCCTTCGCGGTCTTCCCCTTGGCGGCATTCTGTTAGATAAGCACGCAAGGGTAAGAATCAAATTCTACGGTAGGTTAGTAGTCAAGTTAGTAAGTTCTAACATCTCAAGTACGCAGAATTCTAAAAAAGACGACGCAACAAAGGAAAAGGAAAATGCTTCACTAGATCATTTAGGAAAAATATTATAAAGCAGCTACAATGGAAGGCAAATCAAGGTAATATAAAATACGGAAAGCAATAGATAATCCAACGATATGATGCGATCAATCTAGTAGATAATCGGGAGAATAGCCGAGGAGCGCCCTGTCATGCTCATACTCCCCATCGGAGTCAAGAGGTATCGGTGGGTCCACTACCTCTGCCTCTGGTTCCTCCTCATCCACGCCCTCAATATCAATATACATGTCCGGGTCCTCCTCTTCTTCCTCTTCCTCCTCAAGTTCCGGTGCATTGAGTCGGTTTTGAAGGTCAACAATCTCATGCTCCAAAGTAAACACACGTCCCCTAAGCATGTGGTGGTTGTGTTGCTCCTCATGAAACAGAGTTTCAAGAGCAGCGATGCGGCCCAAATCCTCCTGTCGAGCATTCCTCAATTTCTCCAACTCTTTCTCGATACCTTTTACATGGTCCTTATATGCACTAACCTCATCACGGCTATGTCTTAACTCATGCATGATGCTAGTCATCGAACATAGCATATCGGTCATCATGTTAAAAAGCTTTGGGTCGGCCATCTAAAAATAAATTTTTAACAAATCAATATCTTGCACATTTCAAGCACATATGTTAATGCATATGCAACCCCCAAAAATAATATTTTGAGACTTGTCGAATTTTTGAGATATATTTTTCCATGGGTTTTAAAATAAATTTCCTTTCCATGGAAATAATATTTAAAAAGCTTAAAAATAATATTTAATATTTTGGGCCTCTATATTGGGCCGAAAAATAATAGCTTTTAAAAATAAATATTTCGGGCTCTGATACCACTTTGTAACACCCCGGATTTGGTCACCCAGGCCGGGATGCTACCGCCACACCCTTCCAAACAAGACCCGATTAAATCGAGCTTATTTAAAAGGATGCTAAGGCTTAAGTTGCATCATTGACTTAAAAATATTTAAAAACCATTCAAATAAGCCCGAAGTTTAATCAGAGTATAACACACATAATAATAATAAGCAGTGCGGAAGCAGAAATAAACAGGGCCAAAACATGCGGCCAAAACCAGAGTCTAAGTCCAATGCATAAATTAAAATAAATAAAATGCGACAAGTCTTCTTTTAAAAATGGAAATCCCATCCCTCCATGCGATGCTTACTCTGCGAAATCTGAAAAGAAAATAAAACAACAATTTATCAGTACAAAGGTACTGCGTAAGTTAATATATAGCACAACGAATTTTAAAAATTTTTAGGAGAATATACAAAATAATATATTTATTTAAAAGACGAGTAAATAAAATTAATTTAAAATCTCTTACACATATGCCACGAACATTTTACCAATGTTAGTTATGATCGAGGACACCCCATTAGCATATCCTAGGGACGAACCCACAGGACCAACCTTTGGGACTTTATACCCACAAGGACTCAAACATATCCTAGGGACGAACCCTTGGGATCAACCTCTGGGACTCGTACCCACGAGGTAAGTGTATGCAGCGGACCCTATACAGACACACTCCGGAGCCCTAGATAACCCATACGGATACATCTAGGAGTATAGACTCATACATCACAATAAATAAATGCTGTTTTGGCTACAAGAGAGGGGGCGACATAATTTTCACCACATTGGGCATCCCACTCGATCAAAACTTACAAAGTTTTAAAACCACATCTTATCATTTCATAATATCTCCACATTTCCAGAATCCATATTCTTCAAAAATGAGTAACACTCGACTCATAGTTCATCGAATAATCAAAATAGCATTTACCGACCAAAAATGACATTATAGCAGTTTCTGAAATCGCCTTTAAAAATGCAGTAAACAATTTTTAAAAAAATTCTGGAAAAATTACAGTGGCTAGGAATCATCAAAATAAGCATTTTTCATAGAAATAGCCATCTCAAAATTCGGACTCTAAACTGGTCATTTTAATCGATTTCAGAAAGCTATTGAATTACAATTTCTCTTGCTTCAGTAAATTCGACCACAGTGAGTTCAAAAATTCATAACAATTTCATATGTGCTCCAAAAATCATGAAATTTTACAGGTATGTTCTAGACACATATTAGAACAAGTTTCATGAAGACATCAAGCACTAAAAACGATCATAGGCAAGAGTGAATCGAACGATAAAACTGACTACATACATACATTAAATCTGTCAACTCATGTGCAGAAAATACCAGATCGAATTTGGGTGACCAAAACATGTCCAAAAATTATAAAAATTTACAGAGAGCATCTTTCGGACATTAGGAACAAGTTTCATTTTGGAAGGTTCTCCTAAAAATGTACAGATCATGGTCGAATTCACAGAACAATAAAATTGGTCATAGGAAAACCCTATTTGGCAGATTTGTCAAATGAAAAGATAAACCTATATCTCGAGTTATACTCAACCAAAACTCCTAAAAATCGACGTGCACAATACTAACTTACTTGAAATGAGTTTAGGATCGAAAATCTCTACTTCGCTTTCCCTGGAACCGTCCAACACAGCCCTCAAAACCAACTTCCCTCCGATTGAACCTATTTTGCATCGAATGTCCAAAATCCTACGTTAGAAGGCTAGAATTCCGACTCCAGGCCAGAGAAAAAGGTATAGAACCTTACCAACCACTAGATGAAGGATTTGGAAGCCTCAACTCGCCCTCACCCTCCCTGGATTATGGAGAGAAAACGCACACAACTCGCCTCACTCAAACTGCTGCAGAAATTGGAATGGTGCAAATGGGAGAGAGTTTGGGGCTGTGTGTGGTTAAATAGGGGATTGATTAGGCTCCCCATGATGGCCATGGATAATTGTATGATTGATTGGAGCAGTAATGGTCAGTTGAAACTGTTCCTAAACCCCCCAACAGTCCCTCTTCACCCTTGATTCAAAAAAAATGAGCTCAATGGATAAACATTATCCATTCTTGATCCCAAGTGTGAGGCTTTGAGCACTTAAACTTCATTACCAACCTCCACTAAACGTCCCAACACGTCTGGGGACTGAATACCAACCGTTTGGGATCATCCCACGTCGAAATCAATGCCAAAAACGAGTGTAACGCTCGTCAGCCGCAGCTACTGCTGGTGGCGCGCTGGTGGCGCGCTCCGCGCGGCCACCGCGCGATTTTTTTTTATTTTTTTTATTTTTTTATAAATATTATGATTTTAATCTTTTAAAAATCATAATATGAATTATCCGAGATATTTGGGATAATTCGATACCTCTATCCCGAGTCGCGATTATCCGAAATATTTAATTCCGTTCTTTCGGAATTATTTCGATAAATAAAATTAAATTCTTAACTTTCGGATTTTAAAACCTGATGTTGATTTCTCGGGTATTACATATATATAATTTTTTAACAGTAAAAAGAATTTATTTTATATTATTTCTACATGGGTTTGAATTTCCTTTATTCATCTTATTATATCTTTTATTTTTTTTAAATTTTTCGTTGCATGCATTTCAACCACTATTTAAGCAAATGATTTTGAATATCATGTAATTCAAAAAAACACTATATTCTCATTTTATATCGTCATATTAGTTTAACACCCGTGCGTAGCGGGCGAAAAAATCTAGTGTTGATAAACATTCTATGTAAACATAGGAGGAAAATATTCTATCTCATGTTGATAAGCATTCTGTGTAAGGAGGAAAACATCCTGTCTAATGTTGATAACATTCTGTGTAACATAGGAGGAAAACATTCTGTTTAATGTTGATAAACATTCTGTCTAATGGTGATAAGCATTATGTCTAAAATAGGAGGAAAATATTCTTCTCATTCTGTCGAACATAGGATTTGAAGATTATGTCTCTTCTTCTTTGATTAAAAATCATTTCAATTGAATTTGAAGAGCTGCCTTCTCCTCCTCCAATTATGTTTAGTCTGCGGTCATCATTAGATGCGACTTCATCATTAGTATATTTTGAAAAAGCTGAAAGCCTGCAAAGTTTAGTTTAAAACTAACACAAAATAAAATAATAAATATCTAAATGACATCTTTACCCTTACTTAATCTATACCATACAATTAATATAATTTTTGATCTAAGGGTTGAGAAGTAATCCAGTATATACTGGATAAATGGGTTCCATCACAGGAACCGTTTCGCAGGTGAACAGCCTCTTAGCTGGCACTGCATCCGGTTGTTGTAAAGGTACACTGTACACGTGCACCATATTTTTCTATCATATTTTTGGTGTCGTCGGGGAGTAACGGATATGTGTATTTTGTTAAACTCTACTTTAGCTTGTATGTTCCTTTATTTTATTACTCCCTCCGCCCCATTATTTATGACCCACTTTCTTCTTTTAGTCATTTCATCTTTGTCACATTTTTAATTTAGGAAATAATTAAATATTAATCACTAAACCCACCCCATTATATCATATAAATAAATAAATACCAATATTAATTCTAAGACACACAACCATCACATCACAAATAAATAAATTAATTAAAAATTCAAACTCATTAACATCACATCAAATAAATACATAATTTACCCCCACTTTAAACACTAATCCACCCTACATTAAATAGTAATTATCCCCACATAAAATACCATATCCAAAAGTTTTGGGACACTATAAGTGGAACGGATGGAGTATAATATTTCCCATTTTTGCCACGTAGGAAAGAAATCATCATTTACCCTTATACTCCATCCGTTCCTTTTTAGTTGTCTTTTTAGAGATTGAAAAATGTTCCAAAATAGTTGTCATTTTTAGGTAGTTATAGGTAGTTATGCTATGTTTTTACTATATTGCCCTTCACTTTATATAAATGCTATTTGTTGACATTTATTAAGAATGAGTTTAGTTGAAGGGTAAAAATATAAATTTATGAGTTAATTAATGCAAACATTGGTTATTGAAATTGAGCTGAAAGAGACAACTAAAAAGGAACGGATGGAGTATAATGCTAACCGAAACATGTAGGATGTGTAACAATAGGTGTGAGATCCAGCTTATTCTTCGAGGCGAATATTTTTCCTGAGCATGGAACAAAAGTGTTAAGAGGTTAATACCAGTATAGTCGAACTTCGTGAACAATCCTCACACTTGGACACAAAATATTTGTACTGCCTAAAGCATTCAAGAGAGAGAGTTGTGTCTAGGAATTTTGAAAATTGGCAACCCTGTACTTAAGACCACGCCAGTTTCACTTTTGAATTGCACTGAAATTTAGGAAGGATTTCAAGGGCAGGGATAGAGTTTAATATCAAAATAGGTCATTATAAGGGCTCATATTTTATTTTAGGCCACTATAAATATCAATTATTAAAATAAGCCACAACCTGGGTATTATATTTTATAAATAAGCCAATTGAATTTTGAATATACAGTATTTTCTAACCCATAAACTTTTATTTTGACCCCCAAACTTTTTTAGTTTTAATTTTTTATTAATAAATAAATCAAATCACATATTTTCAATTTATTTTCATTTCCTATTATATTTTTTCATTTTTATAATTATATTTTAATTTATTTAAAATTTGAATTTTTTATTTTTCAAAATTCTAAATTTTTTATTTTCTATTTAGGGATACCAAAAACTTGAATTTTATCGAAAAATACTAAAATATTGCATTAATTTTTTTAGTTTTCGTTTTTAAAAATTTTCAATATATATCATTATATTTTATATTTTTAATATTTTTATATTATTTGACTTAACTTTTATATTTAAATTTAATTTTTTTTAGAGAAGAAAGGTTTTATTTCCCATAAGAAACCGTACACCAGTCTGCAAGAGAATACAATGGTATGTCTGCAATCATCAAGACAGTGACATAGTCAAAATAAGTGTTCGCAAGAAATGAACAAGGCAACAGGAAACAACCCAAGCTTGCAGCTGCGTAGTCCGTCCCAACGTTAATACCACTCCTCGGTCTTTCCTCCACCTGCTCCTCCCAACCTCGCCCATTGATCTGCTAAGTTGTTTCTTTCCCTCAATATATGTTGGACTTCCACAACCCCTGCAAATCCTAGGATCTCCACAATGCGTACCATTAAGTGGTTCAAACGCAATGGAACAGATCCAGGAACTTGAAGCCACCGCACCACATTACACGCATCGCACTCGAACACAAGCCTTGGTAACGGGAATCCTTGATCTCTAATAATAGCCCCACACACTCGGTTAATGGCTGTCAATTCAGCCTCTGTAGAATCGGTGCTTCCAATGTTGTCCGAAAGCACAAAGATCACCTCCCCTTTTTCGTTTCGAATTACACCACCAATACCAGCCGGCCCAGGATTCCCTAAAGATGAATCATCAGTATTTATTTTCCACCAACCTTGTCTCGGGCAAACCCACACTAGACCTTGACGTGGTGCTTTAGATCGCATGCTGCTCTTTTGTGTCAGGCTAATAGGAAACTCAATCCCCAGTGACATTACCGAGACATCAATATCCTCATAATTTGCTTTCCACCACATACCAACCCTCCACTTGACTTCCTCTTCTAACGCTCTACTGTTAGCTTGCATCCCCTTAAACACCATGCCGTTTCTCAACTTCCATATTGACCACACCATTGCCATGGTTGTTAGCTGCCACACCGTTCGTCGACCAGAATTCATATCCAAACAAAACCACCATTCCATTAGAGATGAAACATTCCCTGGCATCACCCCAGTCGACACCAAACCATCCCACCCCCCTTATACCATAAATCAATAACAACATCACATTTGCAAAATAGATGGTCTACATATTCAACTTCCTTACCACACAACGGGCATAAATCATTTAATACTTATCACTAAGAACTCCTTTAACTGGTAGTCCATTATGCAACAATTTCCACACAAGTAATCTCACCTTTTCCGGGCATTTGAGCTTGCAAAGACCACGCCAAAACCATCCAATCCCGCATGTTTCTTCCCCATCCCTGCGTTTTCGAGCATAGCCGAGAAGAGTACTGACCATTGCCATCCCTTAGCCAGTAGGTCCTATCTTCCATGAATCTGCACATTGTCTGCCTGTTTAGAACGATCATCAATTAATCCCACATATCCACTTCCCAATCAAAAAGTGACCTCCTCAATGGTATTTTCCAATGCCAATCGAAACCCTGCCACTCCCCGAAATCTGCTATCTTTCCCTCCTTTTTAATTGCCAATGTATAGATTCTAGAAAACATTATCTACAACGACCTCCCGCCTATCACCCACTCATCCTGCCAAAATCTCGTTAGCCTACCGTTTCCCACCTGAATACTAAAGTTAAAGCTTTGGTTCTCCCTGATTAAAGACTCCAAACCCTTGTCCAATTCTTCCCCATGGAGACGTCCCTGATTTTGGTTCCGGCAGTAATAAATCCTCCCTGCCATAATACTTGGCCTTGATTACTTCCTTCCAAAGCGAGTTCTCCTTCCTAAATATCCATCTCCATTTCAATAGTAGAGCCGAATTAAACCTCTACACATCCCCATATATTAAGCCCACCGTCCTCCTCCTTATGGCAAATTCTCTCCCAATTAACCAAATGTAAATTCCTTATTCCTTCCCATTCATTCCAAAAGAACTTTCTCTTTAACCTTTCCAATCTATCTGCCACCCACCTTCGGAATCTGATATATTGACATGAAATACACCAGCAAGCTATTCATTACCTACCTAATTAGACACATCCTCCCGGCTTGAGTTAGCATTCGACCTTTCCATCCAGCGAGTCTCTTTTCTACCTTGTCCAATACGGGTTGCCAAATTTCCGTTCCATTCACCCTTCCCCCAATTGGAATCCCCAAGTAGGTCATAGGCCACTCACCCACAGTGCAACCCAGTAGATTTGTTACTTCCCTTTCCAGATCCTTGGGACAATTTAAACCATATAAACAGCTCTTTCTGAAATTTATTCGAAGCCCCATGGTTAATGAAAAACCTCGCAAAATTCGCTTAATAGTCACCACTTTCTGTAGCTCTCCTTCGCATAAAAGTATTGTATCATCCGCGTATTGAAGATGAGTTACTATAGGACATCTCTCTCCTGACTTTAACCCCGAAAAAATTCCCAAATTTGCAGCTTTAACCAATAATTTGTTCATCACCTCCGCCACCAATACATATATATACGGAGAGATTGGATCTCCTTACCTAAGCCCCTTTTGCATTTTAAAAAATTCCAACCATTAATTAGCACAGCCGCTGAAGCTGATGAAACACATGCTCTTAATCTATCTCGACCACTTATCCCCAAACTCAATGTCCCCAAGTAAACTAAATAACACGTCCCATGATACGTTGTAATATGCTTCCGCAAAATCTAACTTAATTACAAAGCCTCTCCTCCCCGCCACCTTATTGGAATGTATCACCTCTGCAGCCACCAGCACCCCATCAAGTATATATTGGCCCCTAACAAAAGCCATTTGAGTTTCACTTACCATCTTGGGCATCACCTCCTGAATTCTCCTTGCCAATACCTTCGTAATCATTTTATACACACTACCCACCAATGAGATGGGGCGGAAATCGCTAAATACCACCGGATCTTCTACTTTTGCAATAAGTGTGATGAAGGATCCCCCTGCTTCTTTAGGTAAGTTGTCGTCCTTCTCAAAGTTCCTGAACACCTCTAAAATGTCCCCTTTTATTTCATCCCAAAAGCGTTTAAAAAATCCTATATAGAAACCGTCGGGACATGGCGCTCTATTTCCATCGCAACTCCATATAGCTGACCTAATCTCCTCTTCAGTAAAGCCACCGGACAGCCAGCACCTCTCAACTCGTCAACCTTTGACAACCCCAGATCGGCAATCCGAAAAATATCGTCCTGTGTTTTAGAGAATAATGCCTGGAAGTAATCTACTGCTTGCTCCTTTATCGCCCTTCGGTCTTCAATTACTGTCCCTTCAACTCTAGTCGCCCCAATATAGCTCCTTCTCCTATTGATCGCTGTCACCACATGGAAATAACGAGTATTCAAACCTCCCTCTTTTAACCACCGCACCATAGAATTCTGAAACCACCATCTTTCTTCGGCAAGTAACAATCTCCTCAATTCAATTTTTTTCCCCACCCAAGATGCCCTGACTTCATCCTCTACCTCCCCATCCTGAAATTTATCCTCCGATTCCCCAATTTCTGCCATTATTTAATGAATACGTTTGTCTAACTCTGTTGCCCTGTATCCGTCCCAACTCCTAATTCTTTGCTTCAATGATCTCAACTCCCAAAAGGCTTATCCCCCCTAACTGGATCCTCTCCACTCAAAACTTAACCACCCCAGCGAAAGTAGGAACCTATCCAATCTACCGCCCGACCGGCCCCCTCTCCCGAACCAAGTGAACTGGCCTCCCTCTATCGGCAAGTCTACCAATCCGATTTGATTGATGAACTCCCGAAACTCCCTCATAGACCCAAGATCCTCACTAGCACCAAATCTCTCTTCCGCCCGCCCCACAGCATTGAAATCCCCAGCCAAACACCACATTTCACCATAGTCTGTACTGCATTTTTGAACAATTGTGTTCCACAAAAAAGTCCTTCCCTCTCCATCATTTAGAGCATGAATGCACAACACATTCACCTCTATATCCCATCCAATAATTTTACCTCTCACCCAAATAAAATTATGCTCCCTCTCAACTAAACTAAAGGACCCAAACCTCAAATCCCAGATAACCAATAGACCTCCCGCATTCCCGATGGGTGGTTGAAACTGAAAATCACACCCTCTTGACCCCCATAACTTGTGAACCAGCCGTTCTCCTATATCAGCTACTTGGTTTCCTGAAGACAGGCAATGGTAGGACTATGTTTTTTACACAGCTTCATCAACACCCTTCGCCTTACCCCCCCCTCCCCCGCCCTCCCCATTCAGACCCCTCAATTACATGCTATTATCCGCATAATAAGATACTAAACAACACCCCAACAAAGCCCCCACATACCTACTTACTGCTCGCTGACCATTTCCTTACTCATTCTCGCAATAGCCTCTCCTTTCCCAATACAACATTCTAGCCCCAATGATGTAGCTAATTGCCAAATTTCCTCCACTTCCATAAAATCGACAAGCTTCACCCTGTCCTTGAATCGCACAGTTTTGAACGGCAATTGAGCAAACCCGTCGCCACCTACCCCACCCTTGTCACTCCCACCTTGAGTTTTGTTTCGTCCACTACCGACCTTCTTACCAACCCTCTGGCCTCTCCTACGACCCTCAGTTGCACTCCAGCACCCCCCACTCGTCAATTTAGCCAACGCCTCCTCAGCTCGCCTTAATTTGACCATCGCCTCATGTCCAAAACCCCCAAAACCTCTTGGACTCCCACATTCTCATCACCCTTTCCGCCGGCTCCCTGGATAGATTGTTCCTCGTTCCCAGCTTCCCCTAAACACCTCAACAAAGCCCCCATATACCTACTTACTGCTCCTGACCATTTCCTCACTGATTCTCGCAATAGCCTCTCCTTTCCTAATACAACATTCCAGCCCCAATGATGCAGCTAATTGCCAAATTTCCCCCGCCTCCATAAAATCGACCAGCTTGACCCCATCCTTAAATCGGCACAATTGTGAACTGCAATTGAGCAAACCCGTCGCCACCTATTCCACCCTTGTCACTCCCAGCTTGAGTTTTGTTTCGTCCACTATCGACCTTCTTACCAACCCTCCGGCCTCTACGACCCCTCTGTTGCACTTCACCCCACACCCCCCTGTTAATTTAGCCAGCGCCTCTTCAGCTCGCCTTAGTTCGGCCATCGCCTTTTGTCCAAAACCCCCCAAAACCTCTTGGAATCCCAAATTCTCATTCCCCTTTCCGCCGGCTCCCTGGATAGATTTTAATTTAATATTATTAAAATAAGAAAGTAGTAAAATAACATAAAATATGTTATGTATTCTAAAATTAAAACAATGCATAATTTAATATTTTTCATTTAATAAAATAAATTTATATTAAACAAATACAACATAATTTTTTTAAAAAGTAGAAGAATTTTTTTACATATAAATATTGACAAAAATACTAAATAATATTAATTTCGACAAATAAATATATTATTTGATAAATATAAATTATTTAAACAAAATAATATATTTTGAAAAAAATTATTATATTTTGACTGAATTAACTATATTTTTATGGTAAATGAATATAAATCTGAAAATGAAACTCAATTGTATTAAAATAAAATTTATTCAATAAATAAATATATAAAAACTTAAATAAATTAAGTTATAATTACAAGGAAAAATATAATCAAAATTTAATATAGTGGAAATAGGATATTACATTGATTTATCAATGATAAATTTAAAATTTAAAAGTTTGGGTCAAAATGTAAGAAAATAAAAGTTTATGGGGTTAAAAAATAAGTTCAAAATTAAAATGGCCTAATTTTACAACATGGTACCCTTGTTGTGGCTTATTGTAATAACTGGTATTTATAGTGGCCTAAAATCAAATATAGATCATTGTAATGGTCTATTTTGATATTAAACTCAACAGTGATATAGAAATTAAAAATTTCTTGCATTGTCGATCCATTTGTATATCTATAAGTCTACGTAAATACGGTACACATAAAAAATAAAATAACGGCTAGAGGCTTCCACTGACTTCAATTCTCTCCAAGAATCTTCCCATCGCCGGTCACTGGATTTTCATTAATGACTGATGAAGAGTTGGCGGATCACGGCGGGGTCCCGCCTGATCCTGATGCCTCTCATTCACTCAAACGGGCCTCAATCGTCTTTTAGTGACGTGGTCCGCAAAGGGGCTAGCATTGTTCACGTCACCTTGTAGGACGCCTCGGATGATCTTGCCCGGCGATCCCTCTGATATTGTAACTACCTTTATAGATGGTGCTCCAGTAGTGACACTCTACCCTTCGTATAAAGAACGCCTTCGCCCTTGGCTTAACGCAGTGATCATCAAAGTGGTAGGCCGGAATGTATCTGACAGGATCTTAAAAACAAGATTAGAGCATATTTGGCCAGCTTCTGGTTCAGTTCCGCTTATCGATCTTGATAATGGCTATTATGTGGTGAAGTTCCAGTCAAAAGAAGACGCTCTCTTTGCATTGACAGGAGGCCCTTGGATGGTGTTAGGCCCATTACTTACACGTTCAACCGTAGGACAAAGCGTTTGATTCCGATACCAACGTCATCCACTCCATGGTTGCCTGGGTGTGCCTGCCAAAGCTACCAATGTTTGTTTACAATTGGCGGATGCTCCACCATCTGGGCACCCTCATCGGGGAGGTCGTAAGTATTGATTTCAATACTGATAAATCTGAGAGGGGTAGATGCGCCCGCTTGGCTATCAGGTTTCCATTATCTATGCTGCTCGTCCCACACATTACTGTTGCTGGTCGTATCACCAAACTTGAATATGAGAAACCTTAATCTAGTGTGCTTCAAATGTGGTTTATACGGTCATGTGCAAACTTAATGCCCGTAAGCCCTCCAAGACTGACCCAAGGCCTTAAGAAACACATGTACCAAAAACGA
>JAOANR010000033.1:0-41467 GCA_030278955.1 Hygrophila difformis
TTTAAATTTCATTATTTATAATTATCATACATATAAACATTATTCAATTCACAAATATGCGCTGGTCTGACGATAAAGAAGAACTTGGACGACAGGAATAATCTTTTCCATGATTCTGTAAGGTGTCGTTAACAAGCATTTTTTGGATTATTCAAATACGAGTTGGCTTTTTCCAAATGGGGGCAATCATGCATCATTATATTATATTATACTCCCCTCCGTTTTTTTTTTTTTTTTGCTACGGACCCAACGCAGCACGCAGTCCAATGTACATTTTAAATCAGTAATAACTCAAGTTCGGTACAAGTAAAAATTCTAAAAGTTCGATATTTAAAAACTACAAGACGAGACGAATCTAACAAGATCTCAATTGACTATATTTACACTTGAATAACTATGATAAAACTTCAAGTCAAAGTGATTGTTGTGAATAGTGCCAAATTCTCCAACGTAGCTATCATTTAAAAACGGAGGGAGTATTAAGTTATATTATATATAATTTTATTTCATGAGCACTCTTAATGGAAACTTCAACTTCACTAATTGTTTCTTCAATGGGAAGAACATATCATCACCAATCTGTCAACTATCATGGAACATATTCACCATCTTATTTATATTAATAAATTAATATTATCCCATTCATTTTATTTCTATTTAATAATAATCCATTTAATTTATTACAACAACTTTTTTTAAAGAAACAAGTAAAAAGAAATTGTTTCTATTTATTTGACACCTTACAATCCCAATACCAATTGTCTACCATTTTCCGCTTGTCCCCGTCAATTCCTTTGAGTTTCATGACAATATAATGGTGTTATTGAAACTTGCTTGAATATGAATAACTCTTTTTGGGATTCCACGTGCACTCTTACGCGAACCAATACGTATATTCCTACGCGAACCGGTTCCCCTGTATAGTTTTTTTTTCTTTTTTATTCTTCTTTTTTTTTGTTAATCCCCGTCTTCTTGGTTTTATTAAGCATAAATGCATAATATTTATTATTTCTCAAAAAAAAGTACAGGAAATAATAATAAAAAGAAGAAGAAAGAAATTATTCGATGTGTATATGCATTGTTTATTTGTTCTCGAATGGAAATACTCAAATATATATACTCATTGTTTAACTTCAAATCGTTTACTTATATTGTTTTTTAAAAAATATTATTGTTTTATAGATGGCCAATTAATTATCGGTACTAGGCCACTAGGGTTCATATTATATTTACTAATACAAAAATATATAAATTAATGTTTTTATTATTTATTTATTTATTAATTATGTTATTTTATTTTTTTTCCTTCAAAGATTCAGGTTGAATGGCCTAATTAAGATGAATATTTGATTTTCAATGAATAAATATTGAGCAATAATAATAATAATCTATCTATATATATATATATATATATATATATTAAAGCATTAGTGAACAACCGTGCCTAGAGTCCATCAACTAAACAATCTAGACCTTCCAGGTGGTGAAGGAGAAAATGGCACGAGGAGGAGGTGAAGGAGGAAGGCCGGGATGGAGGCTGTCGGGCAAAGAAACTGGTGCAGGTGGTGGAGGTGTGCTCCGGTCCAAACTATACGGAGTCTATGTCGGTAATATCCCTGTCAATGCATCGGTTAGGGACTTTCTTGGGGTAGTTGAGAAGGCAGCGAGAGTTAGGGAATGGTTCTTCCCCTTTCGGAGATGGCCGGAAAATGGTTTTAAGTTCGGATTTGTCAGATTCTCAAGCCAAGAGGAGGCGGGTAGGGTGATCAGGGCGCTTAACGGAATGGTATGGAGAGGAAAAACGATGAGGGCAAACTGGGCGGTTTCTCGGGATAGGGGAAATGGTGAGCCTGGCACTTTTGCATGGCGGAGAAAGAGGGTGGAGAACCAGAGGACGTCTCGTAAAGTCATGGCGGAGGAGGCGGGGCTGGCAATGTATAGGGGCGCATGGAGAGATGAGCGTACGTACGTTGAAGCCCTCAAACAGGGAGGGGAGCGGAAAGGTGCCGATATGAGCGGCCGGAGTGTGGGAGCGATAAAACTGGAGACCGTCAAGGAGGATGTAGAGTGGTTCCATAATTCGGCGGTAGTGGTAATTAGGAAACTTGAAATGCTTGTTGAATTTCAAGATTGGCTTTACGAAAACCATCAAGAATGCGGTGATATTATTTATGGGGGAGGACATACGTTGGTGGTGGTTTTCAGCTGTTCAAAGGACAAGGACAGGTTTGTTTCCGACCAAAGAGATTGACAGTTTATCTCTTGGAAAAGAGGATGGAAATCGGGGGATCCGGTCCGGAAACCCCTCGTATGGATATACATGTTCGGGTTGCCATTCATCTCCTGGAGTGAGGACAACTTCCAGCGTATTGTTAATGGATGGGGGGAGATTATTTCCATCGACAAAGAAGCTAAGGAGAAGAAAAGAATGGATAGAGCTAGGGTTTTGGTAGCTCTGCAAGGGGAGTGGAAGGTGCCAACGGAGGTAGCGGTTCAGGTTGGCAAAATGGTGATGAAGATTCGGATAGTGGCGAACTTTTGTGAATCTGTGGTGGTGGTGGATGGGTCATGGTGCGAAAAGCAGGAGATTATCGGTACTGGGCAGATAGCAAGTGGCAAGGGAGAATGTCCAGGGGAGTGCTCGCCGGAAGGTGGCGTGCCGAAGACGATGATGCCAGGGGAGTCCGGGGGTAGCATGCATGGGGAAGTGGGGAAGGATTCAAATGAACGTGCATGGGAACCTACAAATTTTCAAGTTGGCGGCTAAAGCAAAAGAGATAATCAATGTAGAGGGTGGCAGAGACTCTATAAATGACTCTGAGCGTGCAAAAGGGATAGGCGAGAGGCAGGGTAATTCTGATTGGGAATATCGAGGAGGTGGGGGTAAAGACATTATTCATAATAGGGCCGTATTGAATAATAATAGCAGTGAGTACGTAGAGTTGGGCTCGGATAACTTGAATTTGGGGACTAAAGAAATTTCTGAAATTGGGCCCAGAAGGGATATGGGGGTGGAGAGGCCCAGTCACAATTACAGCTCTATTAATGAAAATGAAAGTGGGGGTAATGTGAATAACGGGATTGAGGGGGGCGACAAAAGCTATGTTGACAAAGGGAAAGAAATCAATTTAGGATCGGAAGGGGGCGGCAGGAAAGGAGACGGGTGAGAGGGGAGATCTGGGTCTGGTCGATGGGGAATTAGGGTGGGAGAGGGGAGTGGATTTTGGTGCTGAAGTCATATCGGGAAGCAGTTATTCTGTAGGGCAAGCAGAAGGGGGGGACTCTGGATTGAGGTTTCTAAAGGGGAGTCTACTAGGTTGTGTAAAAGGAAAGGTCAAGAGGGCAAATCTCATCTTAAGATGGCGGAAGAGGCAGTGACCAAATTGATTAATGGGCGGAAGAGGATTCTAAAAAGGGGCCGTAAGAAGAGTAGGGGTGGGGGTTAAGATCAGGAGGGCGGATGTGAGAAAGCAGGAAGAGCAGAAGTCGGATAGGGGGGAGGAGTTTGCCCAACTACAATTCACTACAGTTAGAATGAAGGATGGGGTGAAGATCATTGAGGCGAAGGAGGTGGAAGAAATACTGGAGTTAGCAAGGTTATTGAGGTTGGACTGTACGAAGGGGCGGGAGGAGGCGAGTGCCAGAGTCGGGGAGGAATTGAGACGGCAGCCATGATCTAGGGCAGTGAGGAGGTTGAATTGGAATGAGCACAGTGAATATGAAGATTATAACGTGTAATCTAAGAGGGTTCAATGGAGTTGTTAGAAGGAGAGCTGTTTTGAGATTATGCAAGAAACACAAACCTACGATCCTCTGTTGTCAGGAGACAAAAATGGAAGCCATTCAAGATCGACTGGTGCATAGGATCTGGGGGTCTAAAGGATGCGGGTTTTGTATTCAGCCTGCTGTGGGAAGTGCAGGGGGGCTAGTTGTGGTGTGGGACTTAAATATGGCTCAGTTTAGGGAAATGGAGAGAATGCATCATTTCATTTGGGTGAAAGGGAGGATAAGCGGCTTGAATGAGGACGTTAATTTAATATGTGTTCACGCACCGAATGATCGGACGGAGCGTGCGGCCTTTTGGAATTTTATTTCTCAAAGGTGTGATACAACGAATGGAGAATTGTGGTGTTTGGTTGGAGATTTCAACGCTGTTGGGGATGAGGGCGAAAGGGTGGGGATTAGTGAGGATCAAGGATCGAATAGAGAGTTTAGGGAATTCTTTCATAGAGTGGGTTTGGTCGATATCCCAATGGAAGAGGGGCAGTTTACATGGGTGGGGAGGGGGGGAGAGCATGTAGTCGCTTAGATAGATTTTTATTGTCTCCGGGTTGGCTTTGTATCACGGGTGGGGTTGTCCAGCGGAGGTGTGAGACTGTTTTGTCTGATCACTACCCAGTTAGTTTGGAGATTGGGGAGAGTTCATGGGGACCTAAGCCTTTCAGATTTTTTAACTATTGGATGGACTTCAAGGATTTCGAGCAGGTGGTTCGCAGTGCTTGGGAGGAAGGTCGTAGTAGTCAGGGGCAGGGGCTGTGTGGGAGACTAAAGGGGCTGAAGAAGAGAATTAAGGAGTGGAATGGGTTTGGAGCTTCAGCACCTGATGATCGAATTAAAAATCTTCAGGCTGAAATTAGTGAAGCAGAGGCATTATTTCAAGAGAGTAGCGCGGTGGAGGAGGCAAGAGTAGTCTGGATGGATAAGAAATCAGAACTTAAGAAAGTATTATTGGCCGAGGAGAGGAGATGGTTCCAAAAGTCAAGAGTTAGATGGCTCAAGGAGGGTGATAAAAACACTCGGTTCTTTCATATGGGGTTGTTCTCCAAGCAAGAGGAGGAGATATTTGAGGTGGACAATATTGGATTACGAAGGGTCTGTGTCAGGGACAGGGATTGGATCGAAAGAAATTTTTCAGAAGAGGAAGTAAGGGAGGCGATTTGGAGTTGTGATGGAAATAGAGCACCCGGACCGGATGGGTTCAACATAGGCTTTTTCAAGAGGTATTGGGGATTGGTTAAGGGTGAAGTTATGAAAGTTTTTAGGGGTTTAGAATCTGATGGCAGACTTCCTCAAGGGGTGGGGAGCTCTTTTATCACATTGATACCAAAAATTGATAACCCGAGGGAGTTTGGAGACTACCGACCTATATCTCTAGTTGGGAGTGTGTACAAGATAGTTACCAAAGTGTTGGCTAGGAGACTCCAGGGAGTGTTGGATGGGCAGATTAGCTCCACACAAATGGCTTTTGTAAAAGGAAGGCAGATACTAGATGGAGTATTGATAGCAGCGAAGGTTATTCATTCTACACAAAAGGCCGGGCGGGAGGGGTTTGTTGTAAAATTGGACTTTGCCAAAGCGTATGATAACGTTTCGTGGGGAGCTGTACATAGGATTCTGGGGGCGATGGGGTTCGGAGAAAAGTGGATTAGTTGGGTGATGGAGTGTATCTCTTCCGCTACAGCCGCTGTTTTAATTAACGGATCACCTACAAGGTTCTTTAAACTGGAGAAAGGGATTCGGCAGGGCGATCCACTATCGCCATACATTTTTGTATTGGTCGCTGAGGTGATGAATTGCCTATTGCAACGTGCAGTGGAGTTAGGATTGTTGAAGGGGTTGGAAACAGGAAATAGGGGACCGATGATCACACACTTGCAATATGCGGACGATACTATGCTGTTTTGTGAAGGAGACCTCCAACAAGTGGTGCTGCTCAAACGCATTTTAATGTGCTTAACTCTAACAACGGGTCTAAGAGTCAATTTCGGGAAGACTAGTATCTATGGTGTAAATTGTTCCTCAGGGCTGTTGGAGGATGCAGCGGCGATTCTTGGCTGTGGTATAGGGAGTTGGCCAATGAAATATTTGGGGATACCGATTGGGGGAAGGATCAATGGCGTCTCGATTTGGCAACCAGTTTGGAGAGAATGGAGAAGAAGTTGGTGGGGTGGAAAGGGAGGTTACTATCCCAAGCGGGGAGGCTTTGTCTAATTCAATCGGTATTGAGTAGTCTGCCGGTTTACTATCTATCTATCTTTAAAATTCCCAGGCAGGTGGCAAACAGGATAGAGAAATTTAAAAGAATGTTTTTGTGGAACGAATGGAATGGGGGTAGGAGATTACATACATTCAGCTGGGATAAAGTGTGTATGATCAAAGAGAACGGAGGGTTAAATGTGTGGGATGTAGACAGCTTCAACACAGCGCTTTTATTGAAGTGGAAATGGCGTTTCGGAAGGGAAAACGGACTATGGAAAGAGGTGATCAGTGGTAAATATTATGGGGGAGTGGAGTCTCTGGTTCCGGAAATTAGAGATAGTAGGTCCCTTTGGGGTAGAATTTGTAAAGCATGGGAGGGAGTGGAGGGGGGGCAGGATAGTGGATTTGCTATCCAGGTTGGGGACGGGAGTAAAACACGCTTTTGGCTTGACTGTTGGGTGGAGGGTAGCCGGCCTTTGAGGGAGGTGTTTCCAAGACTGTTTGCATTAGCTACTAATAAGGTTGGGAAAATTTCTGAGTTTGGGAATTGGATTGGATTAGAGTGGGAATGGGTGATTCAACTAAGACGGCCTTTATTCGATTGGGAAGTCGAAGGTTGGAATGAATTAATGGTGTTACTAAATATGCAACAACTTAATAGGTTCGCTGAGGATAGGATTTGTTGGGCCATGGAAGGTAATGGTGATTACTCCACCAAATCTTACCGACGCTGGAAGGAGGGAGTAAGGGAGGACGAAAGGAGAAAGCAATGGAGAGAGCTGTGGAAGGTTGAGTGTCCAATGAAGGTGAAATTGTTTATGTGGAAGTTAATGCATGAAGCCTTACCAGTGCGGAGTGTGTTGTCTCACAGAGGATGTCTGCAGGGGTCTGATGAGGGATGTCCATGCTGTGGTAGGGAGGCCGAAACTATTAATCACTTATTCTGTAGGTGTGAAGTGGCTCGGGTGTTATGGTATGGGGTGGTGGACTGGTTTGAAATCTGTTGGGCAATCCCAGGTAACATCACCAATTTAATTAATTGTTGGTTCGAAATGGAGGTAAAAAAGGGGGGCAGGAAGGCATGGCTTCTGTGTGGTATGGCTGTCTCTTGGTCTATTTGGAAGCTTAGGAATGGTGTCATATTCAGGGGGCAACAGATTGATCTTAAACAGGCATTGGAAGAAACAAGGTGGAGAGCGGGGTTATGGTGGAAATTGGGATCGGCAGAATTCGACTTGAGCTTGGGGACATTGGCGCATGTTTGGTCTGGTGGGTTGTTACAGCAGGGTAGGCAGCGGGTCAAGATGCCGCGGAGTGGGTTAACTTGGGAGAGACCGGAGAAGGGATGGTGGAAAATAAATTCAGATGGATCTTCTCTTGGGAACCCCGGTCCGGCTGGAGTAGGGGGTGTTATAAGGGATGAAGCAGGTGAAGTGATTTTTATCTTATCGGATTTCATTGGGAGGTCAGACTCGACTAATGCGGAGTTGACAGCGATTTCTAGAATCTGTAAGGCAATCCTGCGAGATCAAGGGTTCCCGCTTCCCAAACTAATGTTCGAATGCGATTCGGTGAACGTAGTGAGATGGTTGCAAAACCCTTACTCAATACCCTGGAGATTCAACAGATTATTAGTTCCGATTCAGGCGGTATTCAATTGTGCAGGGGAGATTCGACTTGTTCACATCTTGAGGGAACGCAACAATGTCGCTGATCACTGGCCAAGAATTGGTGCTTCGGGTAATCAATCGATTGAAACCTGGTTTTAGCGCAGGTTATATGTACCAAGATTGGCAGATGGACTGAGCTCACATGTCTGGTTTTTTCTGATGTTTCTTTTGGTTAGTTAGAAGGGATAATCTCCATAGTATCGAAGGGGTGAGGGGTGAGGGATGTATGGATAATTGTATCTGTTCTGATGATTGTCTCCATAGTATTGAACGGGTGAGGGGTAAGGGATGTATGGATGATTGTATTTGTTCTGATGATTGTGTCGAGAAATAACAGTTCTATTCACAAAAAAAAGCATTAGTGAACAACCTATCCTAAATTTAACGTGGTGTCTCCATTTCAAATTTCTAATTTTTATAAATTTTTACATTTTTTAATTTATTAATTTTAGGTGAATACCAGGGTATCTCGGGGCCACATTGGACCCAAGATTAATCCCTCGAGGATCTGCAAGGGCAATTAAGGGCGTCTCTCCCAAAGCAGTTTTTTGCATACACAAGGCTCGAACCCGAGACCTTGCTTAAGCGACTAGAGCCCCATCCACTCAAGCCAACTGATGTTGGTTTTAATTTATTAATTTTAGATTTACGCATTTATTAATTTATTCATTATCAATTTTCAGTTTTTGAAATATTTAGAATTTCTAATTTATATGCAATTTCTAAAATGTTCACTTTTAAAAAGATTTGAAAGATTTTAAATTTGAAATTTTGTATTTTTATTTTATCTATATTATTTTATATTTTTTAATTTACTAATTTTAGATTTTCGCATTTATTTATTTATTTATTCATTATAGATTTTGGCATATCTATTTATAAATTCTCACTCTATCATCCTATCATGTCATTATATATTCACTTTTAAAAAGATTTAAAAGATAAAGTTTAAAATTTGTATTTTTATTTATTTATTTTGAATTCTATTATTTTGATTTTTATTGTATCTATTTTAGATTTTATTACTTTGTATTTTTAGTTTTATTTATTTCAGATTTTATTGCTGCATTTATTATTTATTTATAGATTTTCAGTATTTACCCATGGGATTATTATGATATGAATATACATTTTCAGTTTTTGTACCATAGGACTATTATGACGAGGTTCTGCACTGGCAACTAAGAATTCTTTGCATTTATGTTTCAATATGGTGATCATATTGTTATGCCAACATCTCAATTTTGGTTATATTTTTTTAGTGTGGTAAATGATGCAATCAAAATGTACATTGCACATCATATTTATTTATTCATGTTAAATATATATTAATGTCTATTGTAATCCCACTATTTATTTCAAATGTCTCATTTTCTATTTTTGTCTGTCCCACTTCAATTGTCACATTTCCTTATTTAGAAAAATTTTACTTCTTCAAACAAATATCAAATCAACTATTTACTCCACTTTACACAATAACTCATTCCAACTAAAATACCGTGCCCAAAGAAATGTGACATCTCAAATGGGACGGAGGACGTATTAACCTTAAAAACATTCCAAATATGGTAACTTAACACTTATTTTCAAACACCCAAAAAAAGGAAAGTGTAACACTTAAAAAAAAGAGGAAGTAATTCATTAATCTATATTTTAACAGATTTGCAATTGACGAAAAAATAAATATAAATCTAGATTTGTTAGAAATTGAAAGACTAATTGCTACAAATTCTATAAGTTTGAAAATTTTCTCTGGAATGGCGGTACTAAATGAAGTTTTAACGTCTGAAACAGATAATCTATTGATACTAGAAGAGATATATTATAATAAAGAAGAAATGAAGACGGACAATGCTAAACTATTAACTTTGTTGATTGATGAGCAGAATAATGTTTATAATAAAATAATATATGTAGTTGATAGTGATGATGGTTGATTCTTTTTTTCTTTACATGGTGCAACTGACAAGAGATCTATCGATAATTTATCTAGAAAGCATTATGTTTAACCCTTCGTGGGAGAAGCGATATTGTGCTACATGTAGCATCCAGTGGAATAGCATCCCCTACTCATTCCAAAGGTATGACTGCACATTCTAGATTTGGTATTCCACTAGATTGTGACGAGAATTCTACATGCAAAAAACTTACCCCATAAAATTATTTAACCTCTCTTCTCATTAAAATGAAACTCATTGTTTGGGATGAAAATTCTTTATTGGTAGAATGATGGAAAAAATACCAAATGGTACCATAACTTTGCCAATTTTTTAATTTGGTACTATAAGTATGGAGTCTTCAAATTTGATGACGCAACTTTGCTAATGATTTCCAAAATGGTCCTATTAAGCCTTAATCACTTAATTTGCTGACATGGCATATGATTAAGGACTTAAATTATTTTAATTATGCCAACTATGATTCACCTAAGCATTGACTATGTATTGACCACACATGTACACTTAACCTAATTTATGGACCCATCCAAATTCACCCAAAACCCGTCCCACCCTATTCCCGGACCCGCCCAAATTAGAGCCACAAATTAATTCCGAATAAGGCGGATCTGGAGGATAAGCGGACGGTCCGAACGGAAGATGCGGTGGAGTTTGCAGAGAATCAGGGGTTGTATTTCTTTGAAACGTCGGCGATGAGTGGGGAAAATGTGGAGACCGCATTCTTGAATCTTTTGGAGGAAACCCACAATGTGGTGTCGAAGAAAGCATTGGACAACAGCAACGTAGTGAAGCCGAATGTTGGGGAAGCAGGGGGCGGGGTTACTCAAGGGGTTGAAAATTGAGACAATATCGAGTAGTGATTTGTAAGTTAGCAAGATGAAGAAGTTGCCCACTTATTCTTGCTGAATGGATGAACGCTTGATGATGAGGATTTTTTATTTGAATGTGTTTTTTATCTTATATACATAGTGGGAAGAAGAAGATGAAGAATTGAAGGTGGGGTTGTGTTTTTCATTTTTAGACTCCAAATTAGGTGATTAAAGACCGAAGGGACTATTTTGAAGATCATTAGCAAAGTTACGACACTAAATTGGAAAAGTCCATACTTATGGCATCAAATTGAAAAATTAGCAAAGTTGCGGCACCATTTATGC
The DNA here is from genome assembly GCA_030278955.1 of Hygrophila difformis. Classification (NCBI taxonomy): domain Eukaryota; kingdom Viridiplantae; phylum Streptophyta; class Magnoliopsida; order Lamiales; family Acanthaceae; genus Hygrophila; species Hygrophila difformis. Next base: position 10,762 of record JAOANR010000033.1, read on the forward strand.
ATTTTTTTCCGTAGAATGATTATGAGGTCATCTGAATTAACCAAATTCCCTATTCGATTTCAGAAGAAAAAATTTTCACTCGCAGTTTGTTTTACTATGTCAAAAAAAAAAAAAATCAGTCAATCTTTAAAGAAGGTTGGACTCTATATTCAAAAACCAGTTTTTACCCATGTCGGTGATATGTGGCAATATCTTGTGCCACTGGAAAGAGGGGACTCGAAGTACTTATATGTAATTAAGATGGATTAACCGATTACAAGAAATATTTACAATGAAAATTATATATGGCCTAAATTTGCACAATGAATACTTCATGTAGGTGATGGTAATTGGTAAAGATGGTATTGATCTTGGAGATGTACAATTAGATGCGACATTCCACATGATATTTTTATAAACTCTACGGGAGATCATATAGCGACAATTGTTGAGAATACTTTTACAAATATAAACTGCACCACTTCAAATGCAGATATTTTTAAAGATAGTGATATACTAACTCTTACCAATGAGATTGTTGATACGATCAATAATTACATCATGGAACGTATGTTTGCAAATGAAAATGTATATATATGTATAAGTTCTAACAATATTTGTCAAGAAAATGAAAGTATAGATAATGCACATGATTTATTTTTCACTGGAATATCTAAACATGATCAATTATTTTGGATTACTGAATCATGAAATATAATTGAATGAGAGTTGCATAGTCATGGGGAAAAAAAAAGCTAATTTGGTGCCGTAACTTTATCCATTTTTCAATTTGATGCTATATGTTTGGAGTTTTCTAATTTAGTGCCATAGCTTTGCTAATGGTCTTCAGAATGGTGCATATGACCTTAATCACCCATATTTGCAGAGGTGACACGAAATTAGTGTAAATAATTAATTAATTGTGTCATATGTGTGTCACATTGACACTAACTGGGTTTGACTACAAATATGAGTATTTTCTAACCAATTTGATGCATACTTGCAGACTGAGAATAAGGCTATTAAATTAGAAATAGGGTTAGAATGTGCCGACATGTAAATGTAAAACCCATTCAATGCCTACGTGACACCTACATGGCACAATTAAATTAACTATTTACACTAATCTCATGTCACGTCAGCAAATGTGGGTGATTAAGGCCCGATGGGGCAATTTTGGTGATCATTAGCAAAGTTATGACACCAAATTAGAGAACTCCAAAGTTATTGCACAAAATTAAAAAATGAGCAAAGTTACAACACTAATTGGCATTTTTTCCCATAGTCATTCTTCTTAGGAATATAGATCCATCAAATAAATTATGCAATGGAAGTAGGCTGATACTAACCAAGATGCGGAACCATATAATTGAGGTTAAACTAATTTTTGGGAAACTATGAAAGTAGAAAATTCTTGATTGGTAGAATAGTTATGAGCTTATCTGATTTAACCAAATCCCCTATTCGATTTCAGATGAGAAAAATTCTCACTCGCAGTTTGTTTTGCTATGATTATAAACAAAAGTCAATGACAATCTTTAAAGAATGCTGGATTTTATCTTCCAAAACCAATTTTTAGCCATGAACTGTTATGTTGCAATATTTCGTGTCACTAGCAAGATGTCGTTCAAAGAATTAAAATGCAATTAAGAATAATTAGCTCAAGATACCACAAGAAATGTTCTTTACAATGAAATTTATATATGACAGAAAATTTGCAAAATGGAACTTGATGTAAACTACTATTGATTTTGGAGACGTACAATCAGATGTGACCTTTCCGGATGAGATTCTTATAAACTTTACGGGTGATCATATAGCGGCAATTTTTTAGAGTACATATACAAATATAAGCTACACCACTTCAAATTGAGACATTTTTAAAGATAGTGCTATACTAGCCCCTACTAATGAGATTTTCAGCAATGAAATTTTCAACAAATTGTGATGGAATTTTCATATTATGCTAAACACTTATATTTAAATATTATTTTATTTTAATTTTAATTTAAAATTAAATAAAAATATTATTTTAATAATTATTTTTATTGATCTATTAGATTTGTACCGGACAAGCCACAGAAGCTAAAGAAGACGGTATAATATGATTTCTTTGTTAGTTTAAAAATAACTAAATTATTATTATCATATACATCCTTTTTTCGAATATATATAGAATCATACACATTTTTTATTAATTACTCATAATACAATTTATTATTACTTTATATAATATAAGTATATATATTATATAAAATATATAATTATGCCCGTCGAGACTCGACGGGTTACTTAATAATAATAATAATAATAATAATAATAATAATAATAATAATAATAATAATAATAATAATAATAATAATAGTAATATGATTCTGTAGGCATGTACTACTCGTTTCAAGTTGTTGAATGAAATCGGCTACGGCCCCCTCTTTTATCGAAAAAATAATGCGCAATTGATGTATTAAAAAGCGATGAAAATGTCAAACCACTACTAATTAAACATATTAAATAGTCGATAAAGATATCTAATAATGGTACTGATAGTAATGTCCAACAATAATAATACAATATTACCGATCGTGCCGAATTTGTAAAATTTAGCATATATGCTCGTTACTGAATTGCCACTCAAAATACTAAATCTATATTTTCTATATTAGTTAGTTAATGTTTGGATGATCGGTTGGAGATGATGGTGGCAGCGAGGTGGTAACAATTGGTTGCCCACAATCAATAATAATAGAAGTTGCCATTTTACTCTTTATTCAAATGGGATAAGTAACCTAGTATTGGCACAATTCATTTTATTCCAAATGAAAAGGTGGAACAAGCTTACTGTAACACCCCGTATTTGGTCACCCAGGCCAGGACGCTACCGCCACACCTTTCTAAATAAGACACGATCAAATCGAACTTATTTAAAAAGATGCTAAGGCTAAGTTGTATCAATACTTAAAAATAATTTAAAAACCATTCAAACAATGCCCGAAGTTAAAATTATAGTTACGTCTACCATGCATAATTTAAAGACAGTGCGATGCGGCCAAAACAAAGTTCAGAGTCTCAGTGCAGAATTTAAAATAAAGTAAATGCGACAAGTCTTTGAGGAAATAAAGTCCCATCCCATCGTTCAACCTTGGGTCGTTCATCTAACATATAGATTTTTACATTAAGAATTTTGGCACATTTGTAAAAAAAAAAATATGTTAATACAAATGCATTCCCCCAAAAAATATTTTATAATGATTTAAGACTTGTCAAAAATTTTGAGATATATTTTCCATGGGTTTAAAATAAAATTCTTTTTCCATGGAAATAATATTCAAAATGCTTAAAAATAATATTTAATATTTTAGGCCTCTATATTGGGCCGAAAAATAGTAGCTTTAAAAATTTTCGGGCTCTGATACCACTTTGTAACACCACGGAATTGGTCACCCAGGTCGGGACGCTACCGCCACCCCTTTCTAAATAAGACACGATCAAATCGAACTTATTTAAAAAGATGCTAAGGCTAAGTTGTACCAAAACTTAAAAATAATTTAAAAACCATTCAAACAATACCCGAAGTTAAAATCATAGTTACGTCGACCATCCATAATTTAAAGACAGTGCGGAAGCTAAACAGAGCCAAAACATGCGGCCAAAACAATTGTTCAGAGTCTCAGTGCAGAATTTAAAATAAAGTAAATGCGACAAGCCTTTGAGGAAATAAAGTCTCATCCCATAGTGCAATGCTCACCCTGCGAAATCTGAGGAAAAATAGAAATAACAACTTATCAGTACAAAAAGTATTGCGTAAGTTAATATACAACACAACAAATTTTAAAAATTCTAGAAGAGTATGTAAAAATAGGATTTTCAATTTAAAGAGACGAATAAAATAATTTACGAAATCTCTTACGCATGCCACACGAATATTTTTACCATTGTTCGTTATGATCGAGGACATCATATATGCCCTTTGGGACTAATACCCACAAGGACTCCAATTCATAATAAGGATCCGAGGGTGGTGAAAGAAGTGACCTTATACAGACCGCTCCGGAGCCCTAGATAACCCATACGGATACATCTAGGAGTATAGACTCTTACAATCACGAAAAACCATATACCATTAATTGCCGTTTTGGCTACGAGAGGGGGCGGCCCAACGAGCTTCATCAAGTGCACTTACCCTCAAGAATTAACATCAGGCATCCCACTCGATCAAAACTCCCAAAGTTTCAAAATCCACTTTTTAACATTTTCATATCATGACTACATTTCCAGAATATACATATTTCAAAATGAGTGAAAATCGACTCATCGTTCACCAAGAACACATAACATGAATTTCACCATTCAAGACATAAAATGTGAAACGGTGGCAGTATTCAGATTTGCTTTTGGAAATGTAGCAAAAAAAATTTTAAAAATTCCGAATAATTCACAGTAGCTAGGAGACACCTAAATGAACATTTTCCTTAGAAATAGGCATCCTCAAATTCGGATTCTAAATAGGCCAAATAATTCAATTTCAGAAAACATTGATTTAAGAATTTCAAAAGTTTCAGCGAATCAGACCACAGTGTGTTTAAAAATCTATAACTTTCACGAGAGAGTTCCTAAAATTGTAAAAATTGATGGAGTCATTCTTGACACAATATAGAACAAAACTAATGAAGACATCGACCACAAATAACCAACATAGGCTGATCTAAAATGCACAACAAAATCGGACTTCATGAAAAATCAAATCTGACAGCAACTTAGAACAGAATACCAGATCCGATTTCGGGCTTCAAAACAACTCCAAAAATTCTGAAAATTTACAGAGATCATTTCTAGAATGTTAGGAATAAGTTTCATTAAGGAAAGATCTTTTAAAAATGCTCGGATCTAGTCGAAAACGCAAGACAACAGAAACTAGTCATGGAAAACCCTAGTTGACAGATTTCACAAGGAATAGAAATGGATCTATAACTTGACTTATACTCAACCAAAACTTCTAAAAAACGGTGTGTATGATACTAAATTTCCTTGGATTAGATTAGAGTCGAAATCCCCTTTGTTGGTATCCCCGAGAACGTCCGAATCAGTCCCCACGAACTACTCTTCAACCGATTGATCCTATTATGGAGTTGTTCGAAGAGATTCTTAGTTCTAGGGCATGAAACTTGAATCTAGGGACAAGGAATCGAAGTAGAATCATTACCTAACACTGGATGATTGTCTAGGATGCTTGAGGATCGACCAACTCTTCTGGAACAACCAAAGAACACCCTCAAACTCACGAACACTCAAGAGAAAATCTGATTTTCGGATGCAATGGAGTTGTGGTGTTTAGGGGCTGTTATAGGGAGTGTTATGGAGTGCAAAGGTTCCCAATGACTGCCATAAGGGTCCTAGGAAAGGTGGGAATGAATTAACTTCAATCATAACTCGAAAATAGAGCCCGCCAACCTCATTCATCCACCCCTCTTCAATATGGTTCACTTAACTCCACTTTGGTTCATGTATTCCCTTTAATCCAACTTTGTGGAGAGTAAATACACTTCAAAATTCATCCAAATACATCCCAAAACATCCCTTAATGTCTGAAGAGTGAATTTGGATCGAGTGGAATCGCCAAGCTCGGAAAACAAAGCAAAACACGAGCAAAACGCGTTTGAGAAACACTCCTGCACGGTGGCGCCACACGCGCAGGCCACCTGCTGCGCCCCCCCCCCCCCCCCCCCCCTAAATAATTACTCCCTCCGTCCCATATTTATCTTCTTACTTTCCGTTTTTGGACGTCCCACATTTATCTTCCTACCCCAAAAAGGGAATTTTTTTTACTAAAATGTCCCTACATGTCTATATATTTACAGAAAAATCAATCCTTAATTTTACTAACAATTGCACTACAAGACAAAAAGAGACAAATTTACCCCTTAAAAAGTACACATGAAATAATAAAATACAACTTTCTTAAACTCCGTATCTACAATGTCGAAGAAGATAAATATGGGACGGAGGGAGTAATATTATTCTGTTATGATTTTTATTTCCAAAATCATAGTTTGGAAATTATCCGAGATCGTTGGGATAATTCGATAAACTTATTCCGAGTTGCGATCGTCCGAAAATATTTAATTCCGCTCTCTCGGAATTATTTCGGTTTTGATAATTAAATCCAATTCTTTAATTTTTCGATTTAAATCTTGATGTCGATTTCTCGGGTATTACAGTCTACCCTCCCTAGAAATCACATCGTCTCGAAGTTGGGTCGCACTCAGAAAGATAAACAATGCAGGCAAATAATTGGCACGCAAAAATATTGAGGTTTGAAAATTACTTAAATTCTTACCTCGACGCGTGACGACTCTTTGCGGGGTATCACATCCTCTCCCCCTTAGGACTGCAGTTATGCCCCCCTAACTGCTCACGAGTTGCTTTGAAAAAGGTTGGGATATCGCTGCTTCATCTCGGATTCCAACTCCCACGTCGCTTCCTCAGTGCCATGATTGGACCATCGAACCTTCACCATTTTCACGCTCTTGTTCCTTGTAACCCTTTCCTTGACACCAAGTATCTCGATTGGATACTCCTCATATGTCAGATCGCCATCCAATTCGATCACATCGGGTTGCAAGACGTGAGTTGGATCGTGTACATAATTCTTTAATTGAGAAACATGAAACACGTTGTGAACTCGCGACAATTCCGGTGGAAGAGTCAATCGGTATGCCAAGGTACCGACACGGTCTAAAATTTCGTATGGACCAATGTAGCGAGGACTCAACTTTCCTCGTTTGCCAAATCGCATCACCCCCTTCATTGGTGACACCTTTAGAATGACCTTGTCTCCCACTTGGAACTCTCATTCTTGTCGTCTCGTGTCGGCATAACTCTTTTGCCTGTCTTGTGCAGCCTTCATCCTTTGTTGAACCACCTTGATTTGTCTGCTCATATCTTCAATGAGTTGAGGTCCAACAACTACGGAGTTATCATCCTTTACCCAGCATAACGGACTGCGACACTTGCGTCGGTAGAGGGCTTCGAACGGTGCCATGCCAATGCTAGCATGGTAACTGTTGTTATTCGAGAATCCAATCAATGGCAAGTGGTTCTCCCAACTTCCATTGAATTCCAGTACACACGCTCTAAGTATGTCTTCAAGCGTCTGAATCGTCCGCTCGGTTTGACCATCAGTCATCGGATGAAAAGCCGTGCTCATCTTAATTTCGGTTCCCAAGGCTTCTTGCAATTTAGTCCAGAAATTTGAGACAAATCTGCTGTCTCGGTCAGAGATGACATCATGTGGTACTCCATGCCTTCTGACCACATTTTCTATATATGCCTTGGCCAATTGATCCATCGACCAATTATCCTTCATCGGTATAAAGATTGCGGTCTTCGTCAACCGATCAACTATTACCAAAATTTTGTTCATGCCTCGGGGAGATCTTGGTAACCCCGAGACAAAATCCATGGAGATGCTATCCCACTTCCAGTTTGGGATCTCCGATGGCTTTACCAACCCCAATGGCTTTTGCCGTACCGCCTTTACTTTTTGGCAATGAGGCATTTAGCCACAAAATCGGAAACATCTTGCTTCATTCGTGGCCACCAATAAATTTTCTTCAAGTCCTTATACAGCTTATCACCTCCCGGGTGCACTGAATAAGTGTATTGTGGCCTTCTTCCATCAACTTTTGCTTCAATTCCTAGCACTTATGAGGAACACACCATCTTCCCTTAAAGCGGATACTTCCGTCGTCGTGGATCGTAAATCCTACCGCTTTGCCTTCACCAATTTACTCCTTGATCCTCTGAAGGTCTTCATCATCCGGTTGAGCTGCTCGTATCTCGTCGAACACGGTAGGTTCAATTGTCACGGCATTCACCGATTCTTGCAGGTCCCATAGTGGACTAATTCAGTACCCAACTTCACCAAGTCAATGTATAGTTCCGAAGGTAAGATAAGGGTGTTTGCCGTATGTCGCGTTTTACGACTTAATGCATTCGCAACGATGTTTGCCTTTCCCTCATGATAAGCTATGTCCAAGTCATAGTTTTTAATCAGCTCGAGCCATCTCCTTTGCCTCATATTTAACTCCTTTTGAGTAAATATATACTTGAGGCGCTTGTGGTCTGTGAACATCTGACATGTTCGTCCATATAAGTAGTGTCGCCAAATCTTGAGAGCGAACACCACCGCAGCCAGTTCCAGATCATGTGTCGGATAGTTCTCTTCGTGCAGCTTGAGTTGTCGCGATGCGTAAGCAATAACCCTTTGGTTTTGCATAAGCACGCAACCCAGGCCTTCTTTTGAAGCATCACTATACACTTCAAAATCTTCCGTCTCTGATGGCAGTGCTAAGACCGGTGTTGTTGTGAGTCTTTTCTTGAGTTCTTAGAATGACTCCTCACATTCTGCAGACCATTCGAATTTTAATCCTTTCTTCAGCAGTTGGGTCATCAGTCTTGCAATCTTTGAAAAGTCCTTCACAAATATTCTAAAGTATCCGGCCAGTCCAAGGAAACTCCGGATCCCCGTCTGGCGTGTTGGCGCTGGCCAATCAGTCACCGCAGGCATCTTTGCCGGATCAACCGACACTTCTTAAGCCGATACTATATGCCCCAAGAAAGCAACTTCTTTCATCCAAAATTCGCACTTTGACAGCTTTGCGTACAATTGATTCTTTCTCAGAATTCCGAGCACTTTATGCAGATGTTTCGGGTGCTCCTCCTCGTTCCTTGAGTATACTAGAATATCATCGATAAATACGACAACACATGAGTCTAGTAACTCTCGGAATACACTATTCATGAGGTTCATGGATACTGTAGGAGCATTCGTGAGACCAAAGGACATTACGATGAATTCGTAGTGCCCATATCTCGTACGAAACGCTATTTTCGGTATGTCTTTTACGGCGATACGCAGCTAATGGTATCCCGATCTCAGGTCAACCTTTAAAAATACCGACGCTCCTTTCAGTTGGTTGAAAAGATCTTCAATCCTGGGTAGCGGGTATTTATTTTTGATCGTCACTTGGTTAAGACCTCTGTAGTCTATTGACAACTGAAGTCCGCCATCCTTCTTCTTGACGAACAGGACTGGTGCTCCCCATGGCGATGTGCTCGGTCGAATGTAACTTTTTGATAACAACTCCTCGAGTTGTTCCTTCAGCTCCTTTATCTCAGCAGGTGCCATGCGGTATGGTGCCTTCGACGCCGGCTCGATTCCGGGTACTGGGTCGATTGTGAACTCGACTTCTCGCTCAGGAGGCATTACTGGGATATCTTCAGGAAAGACGTTAGGATATTCATTCACGATTGGGATCCTGTCGATCTTGCTTCCCTCATCTTCAAGATTATGTACGTAGCACGCGTACAATTGATATCCCTTTTGAATGAGATTGCAAAATTTGATGGCACTTACCACCTTGGCACTCTTCTTTTGTGGTTGTATGTAATAGATGACTTTCCTCCCTCGAATTTTGGCCAAAGAGATCTTTTGCTTTTGGAACTAAATAAAGGCCTTGTATTGAGTCAGCCAATCCATGCCCAAAATGATGTCAAAATCTCTAAGGTCAAATTCTATCAGATTTGCGAAGAACTCAGTGTTTTTGATTACTATCGGGATGCCGTCATATCGTTTGGAGCACGATACCACTTTACCTGACGGTAATTGAATTCCTAGGTTAATGTTCTTGGGCGCCGGTAGATCTAACGCAGATAGAATTCTTGTAGATACTAACGAGCAACTTGCGCCCGAATCAAACAAAACCTTTACAGGTACGCTTAATGCAGTGAACATACATGTGATCACTTCGCCTCGAGCGGCCAAATCCGCTTGATTGATCATGTTCAGGCGTCCCATTTCTCCGCCCTGGTTTCCTTGCTGGTTGCAATTTTGAGGTGGCCTTTGTGCCTGTGGAAACCTCTTACCTTGGTTGTTCTGCTGGTTCGGTCCAGCTGGTCTGTTTCCTTGAGGACGGTTCAGCAGGTCCGGCCTCTTCTCAATCCGATCCTCCCTGGTCCAGCATTCCTTTTTCATGTGGCCTTCTCTGCCACATCTAAAGCAATGTCCAGGCTTTGGACATTCTCGCACCAAGTGCGGAAGATTTCACTGCGGGCATCGAGGTATAAAAGCACCTTGATTCTCCGGCCTCCTGTTCCTATTGCCTCCCTGGTTAAAACCTCTGTTCTCAGGCTCCTTTTCCCTTCATTCCTCGTCTGATCATTTCCCTTCCTAAAGGTATTTCCATTGTTGTTGTTCCGGTTTCTCTAATCATAATGATTCGAGCATTTGCTCGTTTCTCCATGGTCCTTACTTTTCAGCTGCTGCACACGAGCGATCGCCACTGCTCGGTCATACACGGCTTGCAGAGTAGTACATTGTCCTCCCACCAGTATCTCATTGATGCTGAGATTCAACCCCATTTCGAATTTCTGAGCTTTGTCAGAATCAGTCGGTACAAGTCTCGGAGCAAAGCGAACTAGCTCCTTGAACTTTGCGTAGTATTCTTGCACCGTCTGTGCGCCTTGTCTGAGATTGATAAACTCTTCATATTTTGCAGCATTCGTGCTAAGTGGGTAAAATCTCTCTCTCTCTCAGCATCTCCTTCAATTCCTCCCCAAAGTAGGTGTGCTCGCCTTCATCCAGACCTCCTTGATGGCTCTGCCACCACTCGTCTGCCTCCCCACTCAGGTAGTAAGTCGCTACTCCTACCTTCTCGTTTTCAGGACATCTAACAACATTCAGAAGTTTGTCGAATGTCCTGATCCAATCTTCCAGTTTCGCTGGATCCTCTTGGCCTTCGTAGTGGGGCGGCTGGTAAGGGTTTACCATCGCCAAATAGTTGATGCGGGCTGCCGCCGGAGGTACTGCTTCCTGGGCCCGATTTACCTCAGCATTTCCTAGGGCAATGAGGACTTGCTCGACTGTCCTAAGTCGCTCATCCATAGCATTTGGGGCATGGTTTTCTAGCCTACCAGGATTAGGCGGATTCGCCCCAGCAGGAATATTAACATTCTCGTTGTTCGGAATCTTCATCCTCGGTCTTCCCCTCGGCAGCATTCTGATAATCAAGCACGCAGAGGTAAGATTTCGCATTCTAGGGTAGGTTAATGGTTAGGTTAGAAAGTGATTAGAAACCCATCTCATAAGTTCTAAGTGCGAAAAAGACATCGAATGGGAAAATAAATACTAAATTCCATTAGATCAACGATTTTGATAACAATGGGAAAGCTACATCATGATGTGATACGACGATACTACTAAGAAAAATGTGGTGCTAATAAGATAAGCAAGATGTGGTCCAACGTAGAAGAAAAATATCATGATCTAAAGCAGATAGTCGGGAGAGTAGCCGAGCATCCGACGATCGGCCTCGACTTCCTCATCAGAGTCAAGGGGCAATGGAGGGTTCTTCACAACCTCCTCGGGATCCTCTTCCTCAATATCAACAGGCTCCTAGGGGTCCTCCTCCTCTTCTTCCTCCTCCTCGGGCACAGGATTGAGCTGATTCTGAAACCTCATCAAGTGCAAAGATTCGACCTTGCAGCATGTGAACGTGATGCCGAAGGTCATCAACTTCAGTCTCAAGAGTGGTCTGACGACCAATAGTCCGTTGGTTTTCTAATTCCAGCTGTGCTATCTTATCTTCCAAGGATCTAATGCGGTCCCTATCAGTCACAGCGTCTCTACGAGCATGATGCAACTCATGGGTAATGTCAGACATGGAACAAAGCAGACACATGATAGTGTCGTTCATCATTGGGTCGTTCATCTAACATATAGATTTTTACATTAAGAATTTTGGCACATTTGTAAAAAAAAATATGTTAATACAAATGCATTCCCCCCAAAAATATTTTATAATGATTTAAGACTTGTCAAAAATTTTGAGATATATTTTCCATGGGTTTAAAATAAAATTCTTTTTCCATGGAAATAATATTCAAAATGCTTAAAAATAATATTTAATATTTTGGGCCACTATATTGGGCCGAAAAATAGTAGCTTTAAAAATTTTCGGGCTCTGATACCACTTTGTAACACCCCGGATTTGGTCACCCAGGTCGGGACGCTACCGCCACCCCTTTCTAAATAAGACATGATCAAATCGAACTTATTTAAAAAGATGCTAAGGCTAAGTTGTACCAATACTTAAAATAATTTAAAAACCATTCAAACAATAGCCGAAGTTAAAATCATAGTTACGTCGACCATCCATAATTTAAAGACAGTGCGGAAGCTAAACAGAGCCAAAACATGCGGTCAAAACAATTGTTCAGAGTCTCAGTGCAGAATTTAAAATAAAGTAAATGCGACAAGCCTTTGAGGAAATAAAGTCTCATCCCATAGTGCAATGCTCACCCTGCGAAATCTGAGGAAAAATAGAAATAACAACTTATCAGTACAAAGTACTGCGTAAGTTAATATACAACACAACAAATTTTAAAAATTCTAGAAGAGTATGTAAAAATAGGATTTTCAATTTAAAGAGACGAATAAAATAATTTACGAAATGTCTTACGCATGCCACACGAATATTTTTACCATTGTTCGTTATGATCGAGGACATCATATATGCCCTTTGGGACTAATACCCACAAGGACTCCAATTCATAATAAGGATCCTAGGGTTGTGAAAGGAGTGACCCTATACAGACCGCTCCGGAGCCCTAGATAACCCATACGGATACATCTAGGAGTATAGACTCTTACAATCACGAAAAACCATATACCATTAATTGCCGTTTTGGCTACGAGAGGGGGCGGCCCAACGAGCTTCATCAAGTGCACTTACCCTCAAGAAATAACATCAGGCATCCCACTCGATCAAAACTCCCAAAGTTTCAAAATCCACTTTTTAACATTTTCATATCATGACTACATTTCCAGAATATACATATTTCAAAATGAGTGAAAATCGACTCATCGTTCACCAAGAACACATAACATGAATTTCACCATTCAAGACATAAAATGTGAAACGGTGGCAGTATTCAGATTTGCTTTTGGAAATGTAGCAAAAAAAAATTTAAAAATTCCGAATAATTCACAGTAGCTAGGAGACACCAAAATGAACATTTTCCTTAGAAATAGGCATCCTCAAATTCGGATTCTAAATAGGCCAAATAATTCAATTTCAGAAAACATTGATTTAAGAATTTCCAAAGTTTCAGCGAATCAAACCACAGTGTGTTTAAAAATCTATAAGTTTCACGAGAGAGTTCCTAAAATTGTAAAAATTGATGGAGTCATTCTTGACACAATATAGAACAAAACTCATGAAGACATCAACCACAAATAACAAACATAGGCTGATCTAAAATGCACAACAAAATCGGACTTCATGAAAAATCAAATCTGACAGCAACTTAGAACAGAATACCAGATCCGATTTCGGGCTTCAAAACAACTCCAAAAATTCTGAAAATTTACAGAGATCATTTCTAGAATGTTAGGAATAAGTTTCATTAAGGAAAGATCTTTTAAAAATGCTCGGATCTAGCCAAAAACGCAAGACAACAGAAACTAGTCATGGAAAACCCTAGTTGACAGATTTCACAAGGAATAGAAATGGATCTATAACTTGACTTATACTCAACCAAAACTTCTAAAAAATGGTGTGTATGATACTAAATTTCCTTGGATTAGATTAGAGTCGAAATCCCCTTTGTTGGTATCCCCGAGAACGTCCGAATCAGTCCCCACGAACTACTCTTCAACCGATTGATCCTATTATGGAGTTGTTCGAAGAGATTCTTAGTTCTAGGGCATGAAACTTGAATCTAGGGACAAGGAATCGAAGTAGAATCCTTACCTAACAATGGATGATTGTCTAGGATGCTTGAGGATCGACCAACTCTTCTGGAACAATCGAAGAACACCCTCAAACTCACCAACACTCAAGAGAAAATCTGATTTTCGGATGCAATGGAGTTGTGGTGTTTAGGGGCTGTTATGGGGAGTGTTATGGAGTGCAAAGGTTCCCAATGACTGCCATAAGGGTCCTAGGAAAGGTGGGAATGAATTAACTTCAGTCATAACTCGAAAATAGAGCCAACCAACCTCATTCATCCACCCCTCTTCAATATGGTTCACTTAACACCACTTTGGTTCATGTATTCCCTTTAATCCAACTTTGTGGAGAGTAAATACACTTCAAAATTCATCCAAATACATCCCAAAACATCTCTTAATGTCTGAAGAGTGAATATGGATCGATTGGAATCGCCAAGCTTGGAGAACAAAGCAAAACACGCGCAAAACGCATTTTAGAAACATTCCTGCACGGTGGCGCGCCACCGCACCGCCTCCGCGCGGCCACCTGTTGCGCCCCACCCCCCCCCCCCCCCGTTTTTTTTAAATAATTAATATTATTCTCTTATTATTTTTATTTCAAAAATCATAATGTGGAAATTATCCGAGATCGTTGGGATAATTCGATAAACTCATTCCGAGTTGCGATCGTCCGAAAATATTTAATTCCGCTCTCTTGGAATTATTTCGGTTTTGATAATTAAATCCAGTTCTTTAACTTTTGGATTTAAATCTTGATGTCGATTTCTCGGGTATTACAGTCTACCCTCCTTAGAAATCAACTTCGTCCTCAAAGTTGGGTCGCGCTCGGAAAGATAAACAATGTAGGCAAATAATTGACACCCAAAAATATTGAGGTTTGAAAATTACTTAAATTCTTACTTCGACGCGTGACGACTCTTTGCCGGGTATCACATCCTCGCATTTTCAAAACTAGCTTTTTCGAACCAAACATATGTTCTAAAACTCTATTTACCAAACATATCTATTATCTATTTGACCGGATCAAACAGCAAAAAGTCCCAAAACCGGCTAAAAATTTATCCATCGGCTATTTAATGAACATAACCATAATCTATTTCTAAAAGTATGTTCAAATAAGCAAAATCATATCCGGAAATGATTTGCAGGTCATAAGTAGTGTTGTTTTAATTTATTGCTATTCTTATGAGTTCATAAAATTTTCTCGATGGAGTTTGTATCCTGATTCATGAGATCTTGACATGATAAATTATATGGCTAAAATGCTGGAGTAAATTGGATGAGCTGGGGTTATTATTTTAATGGGTTATTTACCTTTTTTGGTTGGATTTCAAGCATCATGTTATGGGATAGTTTTCCAAAATTAAGACCAAAATTTATGCTACAAATTAATGGTGAGGATTCTTCCCTGGATCCCAGTATGCTGTGCAAGGAAATGTTTTTTAATTTTTTAAATTTTTATTTTTTCCATAACTAAAAAATTGTTGGATATAATTCTAAATGTGTAACTTCTTTCTCCAATACACTCCCAATAAAGTGATAAACCTATATATTTGTTTTATTACTTCCCTCCATCATCATCACCTTCCCGCATCATCTCATCGGCTTCCCCATTACCGTGTGTCCCATTTTCCATTCCGGTATTTTGTGAATCACTTTGAATGTGGTGGTTTCGCCATCACGAAAGATATGATCATTGTGTTGAACGTAAGTTGTAAACGTGATATGTGATGCTCATTTATGCTATGTTACAAGTTACTTTTGGAACCCACCATGTAATTTCCACTTTTTCATATCAACCTTAAAAATACCGCATGATCTTCATACTCGTACTACGTTCTGAAATTGTCTATTCATGCTGACAATTTGCCATCGATGTGCTACATTCTAATTACACCCGTGCTACGTTCCGAACTCTGAAATTGTCACTTATTCATGCTGACAATTCCCTATCGATGTGCTACATTCTAATGATACCCATGCTACGTTTTGAACTTTAACAGGAGTTGATGCTGTCAATTCGCATCCTATGTGCTGGAATATATAGGATATCATGCTGGCTTGTCACGATAACACATTCATTATCATGTTATACTCACATAATTTATTTTCTATCAATGGTTGTGTTTGCTTAAATCACATGAGAAGTTTACTATAGGTTATTCACTGGCAAGTCCTTCTGAAATGCTAACTTTAACTTCCAAAGATGCTACATTCTCTGCATACCCGTGCTGCCAAATAAGCCTCACTCACTGGTATCTGAGCAATGTGATTCTATGTTGAATTCATGAAAGAAACATGATGGAATACACTGTCACATGTTGTACCTCAAAAATGATGTAAATGTACGATATGCTAATAATTTAACGCATGTCCGATGACATAATAAGAGGCAATTTCCCCATTACAAAAAAGCATAAACTCTAATTTGGCATTAAGAACAATAGGCAATTGACATCATATTGGCAATACATATGATCACATATATCAATTATGCTTGATGATTATTTTTATTTATTTATGTTTTTCCTTATTGCCCCACACATAGTAGCTGAGATTGGTATTAGTCTTCATCGCATACCGTCTTGAAAACACAATTTCTGAACTCCGATGTATATACATCACTGCATCACGTAAATAACAAAGTGGCATACGAGTAATCAAACTTAATCACGTAATATATGGAATTCAGCATAAAATAAAAAGGACGCACCATCCCCCAAACTGATTTCGATATGACCATTATGCCATATACATACGGGTCACTGCTTAAAATTGCATACTGTGTTAGAGCCAACATTCAGAACCACAATCAAATCCCATCTTCTCACATTACCACCCACGACATTAACGAAAATTGAATTCACTAATATTCCCTAAACCATACATCATCAACTTTTTGAGTGTTGTATTATATATTAAAATGCGAAATAAAAAGTGTTTCACACTACATTACATTTTCTGCCTACCGACCCTTTTACATTCAAAATCCAAAAAACCACATGCGATTTTCTCGATGTTCGTAGTTCCAAAAAGAATTTTATAGATCAGACGGGAACCTGATACGATTGGTGTTATGTGATATTATATTCAACGCCGCGGGATGTCCACTCATCTCCATCACTACCTATGCCAACAGATTGGTGCAGGTTTCACCATCCGCCCCCTTCAACACAATTACGGGCGGGGTTTCCAGCGTCTTCATCCCCTTCAATGTCATCGTCGGTTGCTTCATTCATCTGGAAGCAATCTACCACATGTACAGCATCCCCATCCTTCAAAGGATGAGCAAGGCCTCCTGCAAAGGCAAAGGCATTGATCCAGCATATCGGTGATGGATTTCCTACTTCACGCGGTTGACTAGTTTGTGCTCGACTGGATCTTCTTTGATGTTTTCTGCAATAATCATAGGCAGAAACTCTCCCCATTATTGCACCCTCATCATTTTCGGGAGGTACTAATTAGCAATGATTTGTGCCATTGATTGGGGATTTGGCATATTTTGTTTCCATATCCATTTATGACCCGGAAATGGAAAAATTCAAAGGCTGCCAAGATGTAGCATATTACAGTCATATATAGAGCATGCTCAGCATCTCCAGAATCGCCCCAGTCAGGATAGTAACTCAGTCAGGATATGGTCTAAAACAAGAGATGGGAAATGCAGTGAATCATTATTAACATGATCATTAAGGATTCATTATCTTGTAAATATTCTTCTAGTCACTAAGTTATGTCTATAAGATATATTTCCATTGTAATTAAATAAATCAAACATAAAGAAGGAATTATCATAACAAATCGTGGCGGACACAGGGGGGTGTCGGGTGTAATACCCCCTATCGATCCACCTATAATATAAATAGAACAATTATTACCACTAAAAAAAAATGTTCATTTTAGTCAAACAAAATTACTACTCTCATTTATCAAAAACTCATTTTATTTAAATAAAATTAAGGGTTTTGAGTTGACTTATTTAATTAAAGATTACAGGACTTATATTTGGTAGCCTAATCTCATTACGTTAAATTGGAGAAAAATATCATAACTAATTTTTTGAATGAAACAAGAGAACTTTTTTAGTGAATTTTAACTTTTTACATTATTACTCCCTCCGTCTCATTTAAATGTCTCATTTTCTATTTTGGTCTGTCCCAATACAATTGTCATATTTCTTTATTTAGAAAATTTTTACTCCATTAAACATCACATCAACTATTTACTCCACTTTAACATAATAACTCATTCTACCTAAAATAATGTGCCCAAAAGAAATGTGACATCTCAAATGGGACGGAGAGAGTGCAAGACTTGCACTGTAGCAGACAACTAGAGAACAGAATATATCATTATATATATAAGTGGGAATAGTTGCCCTTTTGCCACCTAAAATGTTGTTTTTGCCCTTCATTACTTTCCCCATTAACAACCCCACTCAGTCAGCAGTATTATTTATGCTAACATGTTTTACCGAATTTGTCCTTCTAAAGTCTTCCTAATTCATTTTTCTAATTTATTTTTTGCTATGGAGCTATTTTGCTCACATATTCTTTTTCATTAGCATTGGACTATTTGACCCAACTTGCTAACACTTTATTCCTCCCCCAACCCTAATTTCGTGTCGAAAGGCCCTCTGTTCTCCATCTCCTCATCGTTAACATTTTATTTTTCCCTTAAGTTGTTTTTCTTTTATTTAATTCAGATGCTATTGTTGGGTCCTGCTTTCTTCTTAATTATTTCATATGTTTTTAGTTTTGCCTTTAATAATAAGATTTGCATAAAAAGAGTCATAATTTTTTTTTATTTACTTCAGGTTTCGTCCCTACATTAAACTTATATTTGCAAATACAAATTTCTGTTTTTTCCTTAGATGTAGTTAATTCTATTGAGACAATTGAAGCAATCATATGATTATGATATCATCGCCACCATCTATATATCAAATCTTACGAACGATGGGCATAGGAGCGAGGAATAGTATATATATATCATATATATATATATAAGTATGAATGGGGGTAGTTTTGACACATGAAAAGACGATATTAACCTTCAATTTATGATGTATTTGCTTCAAATATCGCTATTTTGTCTTTTCTTGACATGCTCTTATTTTAATTTATTTATTTTGTTTAACTTTTTTTTCTTTACGCCTTTGTGGGATTGTGCTTTCATTTGAAGGAAACACAGACACACACGCGCACCCCAAATCACCTGTTTCCGTCCACAATTTTTGTTGACGATGGAGCGGGAGGCCGGCAGCAGCAGCGCACGGCGGTGGCAACGGCGGCTCGGCGTCGGCAGAAAGGGGCTCCGCCTTCTTCGTGTTATCTTGTCTCTTTTGTGTTTTTTTCTTGTTTTTTTTCCTATTTCTTCGATTTGTTGTTTGAGTTTTTCATTTGGCAGTGGTTTTGGGGAAGGAGGGCTGGCAGTGGTGATTGCTTGGGAGAGGAGAGTCCGTGATGGTGGAGGGATGCCGTGGTTGGAGGCGGCAGCGGATTTGGGGGTAGGGCGACGGAGGCCCGGCTGTCATCGTGGTGATCGCAGGTCGGAGGAGGGAGATGAAGATTGTGGCTCGGTGGTCGAGGGGGCGCCGGAATGGTAATGGCGGTGGAATGGCGGCAGGCGAGGCGGTGGTCGGAGGGCCGCGGGTGGTGCAGAGATTGGGATTTTGGGATGGAGATGGAGGCCAGATGGTCGTGGATGGCGCAGCTTCGGGAGGCACCAGACGGAGGAGGCAGATGGCGACGCGGCCGGAGGATGGAGGTGGTTGACACAAGGCCGCTGTGTTGTAGGGTGGTCGCGGATCCGTGGTGGTGGTGGCGGATCCACTGTGGTGGTTGCGGTGGCGGCGCCGGAAAGGGCGGCGGCGACCCCTGGTAACATTTAGTTAGGGTTAGGGTTTACTTAGGGTTTGGGCTGGTTGGATTTGGGTTAAGGTTTTGGGCCAAACACAGTTTTCCACACTTGGGCTCTGCATTAATCCAAAACCAAAGCCTATGGACTTAGTAAAATTGGACTCGTTAAATATTTAGAACAATTTCTATAATAGTTAAATTTAATGGCCCAAATTAATTTGTTAATTTGCGGACGTAATTGAGCTCTTAACGATATAGAGTCTTTTAATTAGAAGCTAATCTAAGGAGTTAATTACCTTATATTATCCAACAATCCATTTTAGTAGCCATTTGCTCAAGTCTTGGAGTTGACGAAATTCCATATTTTGGTTTAACTATTGTCTTTTTGAGTAATTTGGTTTAAATGGAAAGATAGAGTTTGCATATTAAATTTGGACATATTTGTGGCACGTAGTAATTCATATAGTCAAGTTGTATACCATATGAAGATTTTAACGGTCCTTATGTAAGGCTTCGCAATATAACACAATATTTGAATATCAAACTGTTACCATGTTATAGTTTTCTTTGTCTCGAAAATCTTTCTTGCCCTAGGTGACACAATAAATGTTATCTAATTTATTAATAATATACTGCCATTAAGGAAATAAATTTTTTAAGAATATGCATCATTCTAAACACGAAATATAGCCCCCAACACTTAATCACTCACAATTCGAAATGCGTGCTATCTCATAACATTATCTTTTTTTAGCATTCAATGCAGGCGAGGCGAGGGGCATCACTCGTTTCTAAAGAAGACTGGTATATATATATATATATATATATATATAGGTAATGGGCCAAAAAGCAGTTATCTAATGGGCTAAGAAATATGAGCCCAAGACGTGTTTTGGGGTTCACTATTAAGCTATCTAGACCTTTTATTTCTTCTGAAACTTGCACATGGGTTCGATATGCAATACTTCTTGTCTCTTTTGAATTGCTACGTTTTTAACTTTTTTTTAAGTTTGATTCAAATTTTATCATACTTATTTATGAAAAAAAATTATAGTCAAATGAGATCTTGTTAAATTCATTTAATCTTATAGTTTTAGAATATTAAAATATGTACAGTTATTAACCATTAAAAATATGTATCGGCATGCGTGTCGAATAGGTCCGTAACAAAAACTTTGAGACGGAGGTAGTATGTTGTTGCTGACTAAAGATGTAGTATCTAATTTTAATTATCGAATTGAACTGCTAAAGAAATGGTGATTCTGCATTGGTTTTTGTTTGTTCTCTCTATCAAGTAGTACTAGTTTATATGTGGTGTGTTATTCAGTTGGAGCTGATGCTGTGACGATAAAATTGAGTTGCTCGTCTCAAGTCGGAGGTGTAACTACTGTATTACTGAGTTGATTGCAGCTGTAAACTACCCCAATGCCTGCCGGAGGTGGAGCAGGCGGGTGCGCATCCACCAGTTCGCTTACACGACTTTTCATTGCAATGTACAAACTTTTTATCTCTCGTAGGAGCAGTTCTCGCTTACATGACATTTCATTGCAATGGACAAGCGAAACAGAGGTAACTCAGATTACAAACTAGCCGCATAATGCATTTGCATCTTTGTATGTTGCCATTGATATAGCGTATGTTTTGTTTCGCTGATTTACAAATTTCAACCCTCAGTAGTCATAGAACCCATCTTCATATTTGAATTCGAGTTTTTTAAAAACTTAAACGAATCTACAAAACTGAGCCTTGGTTATGGGCCTACCAAATCCTGACATTAAACTATTGTGCATTGAAAGGTATTCTGTCATGAATCAACTTATAAATTCTGTACCTGGTAGATATATGCTGTTGGTATTTTGCATATGCAAACAGCATAACTCCTGTTTGATTTCGTTTCGAGTCTAGGAAAAGTTTCCTGAATAATAGAGCTTGCCAATGAACTATACAAGTCTTCACTATATAGGTGGTAAAGTTTAGGGTCGTAAAGCCGTGACAAAGTTTGTGCGGTGCCAAATAAAATCAATCTCATCAAGCTCCTTAATGTCTATTGCATCAAAATTAAGCTCCTGTTTCTAAACTTAAAAGTCCAGGAGTAGTTGTTGTTTGATAGCTAGGGCATAAACTGGCTGTATCATTTTATGCACATTTCTTTCTTTTGTTGGTTCAGCAGAATGAATGTTCCACTCAGAATTTACAAAAGATGCATCAATTCATGAATTATGAGTCATCCATACCATGATCGTTGTCGTTATCCCCATCATAATATTCATCATCGCGCTGGATTTGCTTGTCCTGCATATGCCCTGTGAAGACATGTAACATGGCTGCTGTAACAGAGAAATTTCACAAGGTCGCAAGAACAGAAGTGTTTCAACTATTACTTACGTGTGACACGTTCGTCTGGATTCTGCTCATCTTCATCAAAATCAGGTATATAAAAGTCTGGTGGCACCTACAGATGCATAAAAGCTCAATCCCGTCAAGCCAATGTAAACTTGGGAAACACCAGAGGGCACGAAATGAAAGCTCCGAAAAATAGCCAAGGAACCAGTTTAATGCAGTTAAAGAATTAATAGATGTTAGCAGTATAAGTGTCCTTGAAATCCTAAGAATAAGTGCAAAACCATAATATACTGTAACATCTTGAATCCTCAAAACATAATTCCAGTTTGTAGTAGGATGAAGCTACCTCTTGCATCTGAACACCGGGTGCATGTTGAATGGCACTAAGATTTTCACATACTTGCTGTCTGATTGTGTTAATGTAGGATTTGCTATTTAAATTCTCCTGCCCAATCAACAGAATTAGAAGATGAGAAAGAAATAAATAAATAAATAAATAAAGGGTCATAATGAGGCTTCAATATATCTTCATAACACCAAATAAAAATTCATCTAAACCAAGTATGGCCGAAACCCCGACCAAGGAATTTTAAAGATACAACAAATCCAAAGTAAAAAACTGGGATGTAAAACCTAATTAGCATGCAGATGTGACGTACCAAGTGTCTGATAGGGGATTTCAAGGAGTAATCCGGAGCAAAATATTTGATGTACTCATTTTCAGGGATTTCTGCAAGATGGATTACAATGTGATCGCAAGAAAAGAATCTACAACCGCATTAAGACAAAAGGATAGTGTTAAGCATACCGTTGGGGAGCTCTGTGTCTAAAAGAGCTCCTGTCTCTACAGTCCAACATCTAGCAACATTCTCTTTAGTATATCCCCCACCTCCAGTTACCTGGATTAAGAAATAAATCTGTTAGACAAAGCATAAAAATGTAAGCATTACCAACCACCTAATCTAAAAGCTTAAGTTGTTTGGGAGGCGTATAAATTTATATTCATTATATTAAATTCCAGCAATAAACCATTCCCATGCAGGCCAGTTTCATAAAGTCATTCTCATGAAACAATTTTCATAGATGGGGCTCAATGGAGATTTGAATACAATAACTCTAAAATGTAAGAGAGGATGTGCATCATTTTACACTTATACTACGCCCACCAATATGCATTTAGTCCAAAAACATAAGAGATTCCTAATGTGTGATTTTACTTTTTGTTCGGAAAAATTACTATATAAGTTTAGTTACAAAGTAAATTACTGGGGAAATTTGGGAAGAAAAGAAAATTGATTTAATGAGTTCAACTAAATAATGGCAACGTATCTGATTAGTTCTTTATAATTGGAGAGCGACGCATATGAATTATGGATTCTGCATAAAAACTTACCAGCAAAGGCAAATTGAGCTGTTTGACAAACTTAACACAGGCAGCATGTCCTGCAGAAAAATTACAATATGAAACAAAATTGATATAGTTTGCTTGGTGATCATATGATCCATAAGACAATTGAAATGACAAAAACAAAAAAAAAAAAAGAAAAAAAAACTGTCCAAATTACAAGCATAGCACCATCAATGGAAAGGTTGAAGCATCCCAGACGGTCTCCAGCTAGAGAATCTGCTCCACATTGGAGAACTATTGCTCCAGGGGCATAGCACTCCACAACCTTTGTGATGATCTGCAATATAACAGCAAACAAGCAAAATTTCAGGCCATGTAGGAAAACCCTGGTAACTAGAGTAGGAAAAAGTATACCGTTTTGAAGAGGCGTAGAAAACTGCCATCATCTATTCCATCCTTCAGAGGAACATTTATGGCATAAAATTTGCCTTCTCTCTCCCCCACATCCTTCACAAACAAAAGGAACCAAAGTTAGGAGTTCTGTAAAAGTAACAAATTAACTCTCTATGATAGCTTTCACTAATGGCAAGAAAAATATCTCAACTGGAAAGGAATTTATAAAATAAAAATTAAACCTCACAGCATAGCAAAACTTAACAATAAACTGGTTGTTGAAGTTAAGATGTAAGGCCAAAGTTAAATGACAGTGATATCTGGTTTCACTCTCTCTCTCTTTGTGTAGTGCTTACAAGAAATGAGACGGTGTAGCAGATGGCAGAGCACTTGTAAACATGGTTAATTGCAGTGTTAAATTTGATATACTTCAATAGAAATAGATTAATTGCAGTGTCACAAAATGCATTAAATTCTTCAACATTTTACATCTGAGTGTGGGCAAGAAGCCAAGAACAAGACAAGAGAGTACCTTAACATCACCAGTTCCAGGAAAGAAAAGGTCTCCATACTTGTGAAAACTAACCGTCATCACCCTGCAAGGGGAAACTACAATATTAATTAACGAATAGTAAGGTCCAATTCATATTTATTACTCTATAAATTGATTATCACTTTTGCTATTATTTTCTCTATACTTGACATATGTGATCAATGAGAAAATTGTACATCATGAAACAAGAAACACTTGGCTATGTTCACCACTAAATTCCCCTGACTATTTAATTTTTTCCAGTGATCACTTCATCTAACCCTATGCGACATTTTTCTTTATGACAAAGCAAAAGTCAGAACATATAGAGGATGAACTCCATTGTAAAATGTATATAGCTAAAAAAATTATAGCAGTTTGTTTACAGGCAGGTGCAATAATCACGAGTAAGCATGCTACATGCAGTTTTCCAGTCTCAGAAGCATTACTTGCATCAATAGCCAAACTTGGCCCAAAATATGTGCCACACCCTTGCGCACAGCAGACATGTGTGGGTGAAGTTGATTAATGTCTGATTATTATAATAACCAAAGGTTAGTGGATATATTATCTAACCATTATATGAGGAATTTCATGAAAGATCACTGCCAGAAACTTCCTTAAAAAGGGTTCATATTATAGTACTGATACCTATCTGTGAAATAAAAGGCTTCTTCAACCCCGTCACCATGATGTACATCAATATCAATGTACAACACTCGGGCATGATACTTTAAAAGCTCCAAAATTCCCAAAACAAGGTCATTGATGTAACAAAATCCGGAGGCCTCACACTTCTTTGCATGATGCAAGCCACCGGCCCAGTTTATGGCTATGTCGCACAGCTTATTATTCAATCTCCTTGCAGCATCTACCAGAAACATAGTTGATCTTAGTGAAGGTTTAGCAAGTGTATTATGTTGGAGATGGCATAAGACACGACTATAGAACTTACCTATAGTACCACCCGCATAAATTTGACAAAACTCAAAAAGATTGTCAAAAACTGGACAATCTTCTCCCAGATTATCTACAATAAAAATACAGCCATGTGTAACAGCATTAGAAAAAAAAAAAGAAAATAGATAAAAGTGGCATGAAGCTAGAGAAAAAAAATAGGAAAAAAGGCCAATATAGTCCTTTATTTTTACAAAAAAAGCCAAATCAGTCCTTTTTTTATTTTTTGGCCAAATTGGTCCGCTACATATACTAATTATGTCCCAATCGATCCTCCATCCACTAATTATGCCCTAATTACATATTTTTTTGCCAAATCAGTCCTCTTTTTTTTTTTCAAAAATCTAAATTGGTCCGTTATTAATTTTTGCCCCCTTTCATGCAGTCCAATGCACATTTCAAACCACTAATAACTCAAATTCGGTATAAGTAAAAATTCTAAAATTTCGATATTTATAAACTACACGACGAGACGAATCTAATAAGATCCTACTTAGCTCATTTTAATTTGTATATCTATGTTTAAAATTTAAGTCAAAACAAGTGTGTGAATAGTAGCAAATTAGACAATATAGTTATTAAAAAAATGGAGGGAGTATATCGCAATTGGTCTTCATTTTATGGAGAAACACTAAAAACCACCGAACTCTAAAAGATGATCCATTTGTTTAATAACTATATTTTTTTAATAACTACATTTTATGGAGAAACACCATTTTATGCGATATACTCCCTCCATTTTTTTAATAATTACATTATCTAATTTGCTACTATTCACACACTTGTTTTGACTTAAGTTTAAACATAGATATACAAGTTAAAATGAGCCAAGTAGTATCTTGTTAGATTCGTCACGTCGTGTAGTTTATAAATATCAAAATTTTAGAATTTTTACTTATATCGAATTTGAGTTATTAGTGGCTTGAAATGTGCATTGGACTGCATGAAAGGGGGCAAAAATTAATAACGGACCAATTTAGATTTTTGAAAAAAAAAAAGGACTGATTTGGCCAAAAATATGTAATTATGGCATAATTAGTGGATGGAGGACCGATTGGGACGTAATTAGTATATGTAGTGGACCAATTTGGCCAAAAAATAAAAAAAGGACTGATTTGGCTTTTTTGTAAAAATAAAGGACTATATTGGCCTTTTTTCCAAAAAAAATATAAGCAAACACAGGCACAATTAAGTGATGTGAAACTAAAGTTCAAAACTCTCATGACCATGACTATTTCACATCCAAGAAAGTCACATGAATCAGAACATGATAGGTTTCATATGATCATAATACAGTATATCCCAAGAGAAAACAGTTTGAGTTGTTACTGAATCATATGACTAAATTAAACACCCAAGTAACTTATCACAGCTCAACTCCAGTTCCACACTAGGTGAGCTCAAGTCAAAGTCCAATAGCTTGACAAATATTATCAAAATGGGTTTCAAGTTATTATTAATATATACACACACATGGAAGATTGAAAAGCTCCTCTCAACTTCATTTGGGATATATAGATTACTTTGTCATAATCCCCTTTTTTTTTCTCACATAACTTTTGGGTTTTAAAACTAAATCATACTAGGCCTAAAATGGCTAAAGTCTAGCTTATTCAGCTTGAGCTCAAGTCTACAAAGTTAATAACCATATCAAGCACAAGAAAACTAGTAGACCTCTAGCTTGAGTTTCAGAATCATGCTACTGAAGCTCAACCCAACTTGATACTACCCCTTTTCCACAGCTCGTGCAGTTTTAAAAATTAATGTAATAGTATCTGATAATGAAAAAACTGCATGGTTAACATTTTCGAAAGTGCTTGAGTAATTTCACGTACATTTCTAAGCCATAACAGGGATTGGCTTCTCTTAAGGGAAACTTTTGAAATTTTCCAAGAGTAAAGAGATGAGCTAGTCATGATGCACAAACATCATATCAGAATGAGTTCCACTTCTATGAAGTCCATCAGACACAAATTAAAGTACGACATTGCATTACTTGTGAATCCAGAACACTAAAATCCACGTTGGTGCAAAATATCGAGGCACCGTGTGAAATAAAATAAGCAACAATAATAAGACAAGGAAATTCATTACATTTGGCCATCTCATTTGAGAACAACGTCTGTGTGTTAGGAGTGATCCGCTGCAGAAACTCAACATAGTCAGGGGAATGAAACTGTGCTAACTCCACAGGATACGCTTTGTGAGGCCTCTAATCATGCAAAAAGAAACCATTAGCAAAATACACCACGACAGTAACAAATTCATACTAGTAGTACATGATAAAGATAATAAGTAATAATTATAAAGAAAAAATCAAGATAGGAGAGAGTATAACTATACATACGTAAACTTCCATCTTCTTGTGGAGATCAAAAGCAAGAACCAAATGGTGAGTCATGCACAATCTGTGCGGTTTCATGGGGTGATTCGGCCCGAAATACACATTGCCCACGTCCCCTGCAGTCCCGTCATCTTCAGTGAGAAATTTCATCTAACACAAAATACAAAAGAACAAAATAATAGAGTGAAAGGCGCCAGAAGATCAGAAATTCATACCGTCGTAGAAATAGGAAATTCTATCTTTGCTGCGCATTGCAGAGTGAAGAACAATCGATGAATTTACGAATGAGACAAATATGTTCGAGAAATGAAAAGATTCGGCTACTCCTGCGCGTGAAAGTCACGAAATCACGATTTATTGAAAAGTAGAAGCCGAACATCAAAACCCTAACAGTACTGTATCTAGGAATGGCAACTGCCGGTTTCGGGACGGGGAGTGTTATACACCAAAACCGATAAGAAATCTGTTTCCCGAAACCTTCCCAATCCCTATCGGGTATCTTACCGAGGATCCCCATCGGGTCCTCACCGTTTAGATGAAAATTCACGATTACCGATTTCATTCTCCATTACTCATTTCAAAACCTAATCAAAATCAAACCCAATTTTTACGCAAGAACCAACAATGGACTTATTCAAAGTCACCAACAATCAATCACCACGCCACAAAACAATCAATCAAACAAAGAAGAAATCAATTAAATTCAGTTTCAGTATCGCAATTAAAAATAAAAATACGAAAATAAGCAAAACCGAGTTCACAGTTTAAATCAAAGTCTGTCTTCAAGAATTTCAATCAATAATCATAAAAAATAAAAAACACCGAACCTCCCCGAAGTAAAGCAGACCAAAAAAAAACGCAGCAGAGGCTAGAGGAGGCAAATGAAAAAGGTCGTCGAAGTTGCAGCGGAGGGCACAGCACGGGAAAACAGTGGTAAGCGTCGGCGACGGTAAAGAGAGGCGCTGGCTTAGCTTGGCTAAGTGCGGCGACTGGCAACGAGGTGATGGTGGAGAGCGTAGCAGCGAGATGGGAATGGCATTACCGGATTAGGTCGACGGGAGAATTAAGGATTGGAGCCTTCCAATCTTTCAATTTGATGTTTAAACTTTTACGGTTTATCAGTTTATACCTTATGTTTATTTGGGTATGAGAATTAGGAAATTCGTTTGGGTATGTTTGGGTATGTGTATATGAAATCATGTTTGAGTATAAAAAATTAAAAATTAATACATCACTTTATAAGGCTTATACAAAAACTAATACAAAAAATAAATTATCGTCTGTACATCACTTTATAAGGTTTATACATCACTTTATAAAGAGCTACACATCATTTTTAGCACTGTCTGCACTTGCTGGCACTTGTTATGCCATTGCAGAAACCATAGTGAGAATTAAGCTAGAGACGTACTGTTACTGTTGTTACTGTTGGGTATTGTTGTTACTGTTTGGAGGTGAAAATTATTTTTATTTATAAAAAGAACATATTTGTAATAGGAAAAATGGTCAATATAGTCCCTTCTTTTTATTAAAAAAAAGTCAAATCAGTTAATTTTTTTATTTTTTTGCTCAATTGGTCCGCTACATATATTAATTACGTCTCAATCGGTCCTTTATCTACTAATTATGCCCTAATTATATATTTCTGGCTAAATCAGTCCTTTTTTTAAAAAAAAAATCTAAATTGGTCCGTTATTAATTTTTGTCCCCTTTCATTCAGTCTAATGCACATTTCAAACCACTAACAACTCAAATTCGATATAAGTAAAAATTCTAAAATTTCGATATTTATAAACTACACGACGACACGAATCTAGCAAGATCCTAATTAGGGATGAAAACGGTACGGATACGGTCAGATAGTGTCGGAGACAAATATTATCCATATTTTTTGTCGAATTCGGTATCGAATACGGATGGGCCGGATACGAATACGGTTTCGAATATCGGATTACGGATACGGTACGGATACAGGACGGATATATGATGGATACGGATTCAATCGGATACAGATTATCGGATAATTTTTTATAATCATTTTTGAAAACTTGATATTTTTTTATAATTATTAATAATTTTTTAATTATTAAATAATAATATATTAATATATTCGAATATCCATATTTAAAATCCGGATAATATCCTATCAATTTTCGGATACGGTCGGATATTCTCGGATACGATCAGATATTTTCGGATACGAATACGAATGCGGATATTAAAATACGGATTCGGATTCGGATACGAATATTGAAATACCCGGCCGAATAGTCGAAAACGGATTCGGATTCGAATATAATCGGATACGGCATCGGATCGGTCGGATATTTACCGTACCGCTTTCACCCCTACCTATGGGTATATGAGGCCAACATTACGGCCATGGATGCCCAAATAAGGTCGGTAAAGGAAATGGCCACATGTTATTTGAAGATGATACACAGTAGAAGCGTAGGCCTCCTGGAGCTGGAGCAATTCCATCATGGTTGTTGAGGCGGGCTACTAGCATTCAGTATCCCACGTAACAACCAATGAGCATCCAGAATTCAAGCTTCAGATCATTCAGCACAATTTCTGACTTGTTTGACACTATCGCCATCGTCAACCCCACCGGAACAGGCGCGATCATTCGCATAGCGTATAGTGCCTGCCTCGTCAGTGTATAAAGTAAACCCAAAAGGCATGAGAGAAGTGGCCCCCAGAAAGGAGGATTGAGAGGAGTGTTATTGGTAATTACGGTGGGATCGGAATGAGTGTTATTGGGAGTTTGGGTGGTTGGTAGAGTGGGCTCAGCAGTGGTGGCAGTATTGATAGTTTTGGTGGTTGGTAGAGTGGGATTAGCGACGATACTGTCAATGTCAATAAGAGTTCCATTTTGGTAGGTGGTGGATTATTGGAACTGGAGGTGTTGATAGGCTCATCCAATTTTGCCTTTCCCTTTTCCTCCTTTGGTGGTGGTGGTGTTGAAGACATTCTTTCTTTGGGGGGGCGGGTTTCAGTTTTGGTAGGTGGTGGATTCTTGGAACTGGAGGTGTTGATAGGCTCATCCATTTTCTCCTTTACCCTTTCCTCCTTTGGTGGTGGTGGTGTTGAAGACATTCTTTCTTTGGGGGGGGGGGGGGGGGGGGGGGGGGGGGGGGGGGGGGGGGGGGGGGGG
>JAOANR010000196.1:0-25000 GCA_030278955.1 Hygrophila difformis
GCAAATAATGATGAAAAACAATATTTCATCATTGGTTTCCCGTTCGCTCTTTCGAATTCACGATGGTTGATCACTTTCGCATAACAATTTATAACAGCATCCGCAATATCACTATCAACCCTCAGTGTTTCAATGTCAAGCTTGGACAAGTTCATTTCTTTATCATCATAAACAATCATGTTTTCCGCTTCAACCTTTCCTAGAATATTTGTAATGATAGCCCAAACAACCACATTCAACTCTTCTGGAGTACATTTATATGACGCCTCAAATTCTGGATAGTCTTTAAATCGGGTATAAGTCATGTCCATGAATGTAAACTTATTGCATTTTTCTATAGGCTGGAGATCAATCATCATCACTCTACGAGGCATATACTTCTCCTTCAATTTCTCGATTGTCTTAGCTCTATCAACTGTCTTAGCTTGTTCCTGAAAATTACAGATGATATAGCTGAAAACTATTAATATTTCTCACACAGTATAATATATCAATCATCGCTGAAATATGGATTGTATCATCGCTGAAAAACATCAAAAACCATCGCTGAAAAACATACAAACCATCGCTGAAAACTATTAACATACCTCTGGATTCTCATCTGATACAACATTCTCATTCTCAGATATGCCCAAAGAAAAGGTTGGCACATCTTTTGCAGGCATCTACACACATACTAGAGTAAGTTAGAAAAAAAACTACAGACCATCGCTTTAAAACATAACAAACCATCGCTGAAAACTATTAAAATACCTCTGGATTCTCCAATACATTCGATACATCTTTCTCAGCACCATCATGTGCTAACTAAAATTACACAAGAAAATATATCAAACATACTATAGTAAGTTAGAAAAAATACCTCTATATACGTCACAAGTGATATAGCTAGAAACTATTAAAACAGTTAATGCAAACCAATCATCATATCATCGCTGAAAAGTGCATCATATCGTCGCTGAAATGTGCCACAAATCATCGCTGAAATACAAAAGAACAATCGCTGGAAACTATTAAAATACCTCTGGATTCTCAGCCCCATCATGCGCTACATCTTTCTTAGCCCCATCATGTGCTAACTAAAAATCACACAAGAAAACATATCAAAAACATTTTGTTACTGTAATCCATATAGCAAACATTTTGTTACTGTACATACATTCAAAGAATCGAAACTGAAAGGGATTCGGAATCGAAATAAAAATCTCTGCAATAAAAATAAAACAACACAGAAAAAGCAAAAAAGAAACAAGAATGTCAGAAACTACCTTCAAGAAATATTATGAAGTACAAAATTTATAAAACTACCTTCGGTACATTTTCAGGTAAATTTTCAGTCTGCGGGGCAACCCTCTCTTCAGTTTTGTCTTGTACATTCCCAGCATCTACATCACCTCCTTCCCGCAAACTTGTCACCTCCGGACCCCCTTGACTCATCACAACATTTCCAGCTCCTGCTAATATAGCCTTCAAGAGTTCTCCTTCACTTGCAGTTATATCAAGATTATTTGACTGTTCTCCTTCACAACGTCGACCCACATTAATCAACTGTTCACCTGCATCTTGATCACAAGGGGGTGTGGGGAAGCTTGAAGAGGATCACCTAAAGCAGGGGATTGAACAGGATCACCTAAAGCTTCAACATCATCTCTGGATGCTTCTATGAGAGGATCAACATTGTCTGAAGCATCAGCATCCCTATATTGGCAAGCAATGTTCACAATAGAGTCCATTGTGTGATCAGAAAGATGGACAACTGGTTCAGAATCAGTTGTCTCATTTGCATTAGCTTCATGCACTGGTGAATACATAGAGTGCAAGCTAGTAAGATTGGCAGCTTGTTCATTTCCACTAGCATTCAAATCCTCATTTTCTCCTAACTGCTCATCTCCTCCTCCATCCACACTCCTAGAAAGATTAGCAGTTGGTTCATTTGTACTAGAATTCACACGCTCAACTTCCACTTCTTTTCCACCCCTCCTTTTCTTCTTTAGATCAGAAACAAAAGTACTAATTCGATCATCATCTTCCACATTCCTTTTCACAGCCTTCGATTTCTTCTTAAAGTCAATATCTGGATACTTTGCATTAGGGAAAACCTTCCAAATATCAACCATCTCCAAGTATCGATCCTTTCTACATGTAAATCCAACCAAATGAAGCTCTTCACGCTCATAGAAATCAAAAAACATGTGCTGAAAAAAACAAAAACAAACAAGATATATAATCAACAAACAATGACCATAATCAACAATATAAATCACATAACAAATATAAATTGCATAACAAACACAAAATTAAAATTACCATTAAGCAAAACAGGTCTCCACAGGGGCGTGCTTGAGCACTGGTTCCCTTATCCAATTTTGCCTTATACTCATTCAGAGATTTGATCAAAAATTGTCTAATATGAAGACACCAATTGTACCTTAAAGCTTCTTCCGGAGATCTAAGAAACTGAAGATACCTTTTGTTTACAACCCTCCCTGAGTTAGGAGTAAAGACTTTCTGCAGAGCAAACAATACATACATCCTCCAGTAGTCATCCAATGGAATTTCAGTATTCTCCGTATTCTCTAAAATAGCTCTAAGATCCTTAACAGGTATTCGATTAGGCTCCTTCTTATTCTTAATAAGAGAATACTTGTCACAAAATTGATCAGCAAAATCATACCCAATCTCATTATTCTTCAAATCTATTATAAACTTATCGACTCCCCATGGCAAACCATATACTTTATGAATGTCTTCATCTGAAAACCTCCATCGACGGTTTTTATCAATAATAAAACATTCCTCCTGAATGCTCCACTGATTAATCAAAGTAATAGCAGGATCAACCTTGAGCATGCACATATTGAACATAAGCAGACAACTAAAGCAAGTTTCGTGAACAAACTCTTTCTTCCCATCTCCGTCACTCTCGTTCAGGATTTTATTTAAAAGACAAATGCTAGATGGAACGCAACAGACCTGAGTATGCACTTTTTCAGCCATTCTTCAGAAGAAAAAAGAAAAGTATCACCGTTCACCGTTTCACTGATCGGAAAAACAATCGCCGTTCGCCGTAGACGCTCAATCGCTAAATCGCTGAAAAAGCCCTAGAGAAAGTATCGACAGTGATAAATTAAATTTGGCGGTTAAATTGACGTTAAATACTACACGGTGAAATCTCGACATTTATTTTTTATTAATTACTAGACGGTGAATTTTTATTAATCGCGTTACTAGACGGTTACGCGAATTCTGAAACATTGTAAAATTTTTATTAATCGCGTTACTAGACGGTTATTTTTTATTAACAAATCTCTCTCGCTGAATTGCATTATGACCATCGCTTTTATATATATATATATCTCGCTGAATTGCATTAGTTACGCGATTTCTGAAACATTGTAAAATTTTAT
Organism: Hygrophila difformis; assembly: GCA_030278955.1. Classification (NCBI taxonomy): domain Eukaryota; kingdom Viridiplantae; phylum Streptophyta; class Magnoliopsida; order Lamiales; family Acanthaceae; genus Hygrophila; species Hygrophila difformis. The sequence goes on from JAOANR010000196.1 coordinate 3,408, forward strand.
TAAATACTACACGGTTACTTTTTTATTAAACTAACTTCCATCGCCGAATTGCATAAAGATCATCGCTTTCGCAATATACGTATCATCGCTGAATTGCATTAGTTAGCACTGAACTAAGTCGATCAATACAATATTAATGATCAATACACATCATGTCATTTCTAAAAAACAAAAATCTTCATTTTTGCATCCGTTTACGATGTTCTAACTCTTTCTTTTTCCGAACAGCTTCAGAAATAGAGACCATTCTCTTGTTCGATTTCTTCCGCCCTTTACACGTTTCTCTTTCCCTTAGATGCAAATTTGAGTAATCTGATGTACTTCCAATCTCTGCAAAAAAAACAAAAAACATTGAGAAACACTAATTTCAAAAAAGCAAAAACATAAATATGTCTTTGATTAGAAATTACCCGACTCTTTGTTAATATCAATATTGTCATACTTTGTTTTCATCAATGTCTCAAAATCATACATAAACGATTCACAAGCATCCTCATTTCGTGACAACACAATTGCTGACTTCAAAAACAAACTGCACAATTTCCGGTATCTAGATGCTGCATTGACCACATTTGTTTCTTTTCCAACACCAACATCAACATAACTGAGATCACATTTTGCATTCCTTGACCACCGCTGCAAAATATATTTATCTGGAATAGTATGAAACACTTTTGCTCCACTTCCTGACAGAACATCCATCACCCTCAAAGCATGACAACAAAAAATCCCCATATTCTCAAATATATTGCAAGTGCATCCAATTGTACCATCATCAATGTTAACACTGACATGATCACCAATCATCTTTGAATCTGCATCTTCTCTCTTGCAAACACGATAAATTAATGCATCTGGTTGAACCTCAACGACATACCCAAATGACAGATCATACTCATTTTGGAAAATATTGAACACATTTGGTGTATACTTCTCAGCTATATATTTCAATATTGGATTCATAATAAACCTGGCAGAAACTTGTCTATCATCTGCCTTAAAATCTTCCATCCGTTCATTATCCTTCCTTGACTCCACAACCCTTTCAAAATGTGCAAAGAACTCAACATAGTTATCAACTGGCCTTAAGAACCTGTGAAATGTCAACACATATGGGAATGTGAAAATCAAATTCTCAACTACATAAAGCAAAAACACATCGCTGAAATAAATAGATCACCCTCGCTGATCAAAACAGAACACCCTCGCTGAAAATAACTATTCAACTATCACTGAAAATGAAATTTATTCATACCGTTTCACAACTGAGTTAAAAGATTCACTTAGCTGAGTAGTCCTCATTCCTGCAGTAAAATGATTTTTAACCCAAGCAGCGGACCATTGCCTTCTCAAACTATAAGTAGTCGACAACCACCTATGTTCAGACTGTGAGAAACAAGTTGATAGCATGTATTCCCATTCCACCTCAAATTCCATCTCTGTCCTCACATCATATACCAAATGATGAAATAGCTTATCAAACCTAAAAAAATGAGTTCAACGTGTACATATCAATATCCAATCGAAAAAACAATTGAAAGTAAAAATAACTAAATATTTACCTTGGTGTGTACAGTTGACTCAAATTTTTTTTCGCATTTTCTATAATGTGCCAACTACATAAAGCATGATAGGTATTAGGCAAAATTTTCCTAATTGCCGGTGCCATCGTACAATCTTGATCTGTGAAAATCGTTTGAGGTGCCTTATCCCCCATACACTTCAAAAATGTTTTAAATAGCCACTCAAATGATCTTTGAGTTTCATCAAGCATCAATGCAGCTCCAAAAATAGAAGTCTGTCGGTGATGATTGAATCCAACAAAAACAGCTAATGGTCTGTAATTTTTATTTGTCCGATACGTTGTATCAAAGGTCACACTATCACCAAAAGCTTGATAATCCATCCTCATTTCAGCATCTGACCAAAAGATATTTGTAATTCTCTCATCATCATCCAGATCATACTCATAGAAGAAAAATGGATTACTGACACATTTCTCAGAGAAATACTTCAATACAACACCAGCATCCCCTACTTTTAAATTTCTTTGCCGCCTTCTAACGAGTGCATTCTTCAAATCGTCCTTTAAAAATCCTACAAGTCCACTACCTCCAGCGCCCATACTCAACAAGTCATATGATGACTTCAATGACAATCCAACTTCTTCATGTATACCAGCAACAACACTGTGTAACTCATCAACTCTTCTATTCGATTTCAACATATGCTTCCTTGATGGTCCATGCAGAGCATGATTATGATCACCACAGAAAAACACAACTCTATAAACTTTTTCATCAGTTTTATAATGTAACCTAACCTTTGCTTCACAACCGGTTCGGGTTTCATCACTCCTACGAATTTCAGACTCTTAGAACGACAAGATGAATCACTATCCAACAAACAACCACGACGAAATCCTTCCTTATTGCACGCATATTGTAAATAGAACAATCTATCAACTTCATGTCGCTTCGGTCTCTCATACATTTTCCTTACCCATAAACCTAAACTATGAGCATAATCACAATAAAACCTAAACGCATCATCAGCTGTAACAAAACTTAACTCACTCCAATTTATATTACCTGTGAAGAAATAAATAAAGAATTCCCATTAAAATAATAAATACATGTAGCTGACATAAACCATCGCTTAAAATGCTTATTGTTCATCGCTGAAAACAATTCACAAGCATCGCTGAAAATGCTAAGCATTCATCGCTAAAAATATGATGGTTCTGTCCATCATAATCACATGTACAAACGAACATATAGATATCAAACTTCAGAAACCTAAACTATGAGCATAATCACAATAAAAACTAAACGCATCGACGAACTCATATTGTAAATAGAACAATCTATCAAACTTCATGTCGCTTCGGTCTCTCATACATTTTCCTTACCGAGAAAACTAAACTATGAGCATAATCACAATAAAACCTAAACGCATCATCAGCTGTAACAAACCTTAACTCACTCCAATTTATATTACCTGTGAAGAAATAAACAAAGAATTCCCATTAAAATAATAAATACATGTATCTGACATAAACCATCGCTTGAAATGCTTAATGTTCATCGCTGAAAACAATTCACATGCATCGCTGAAAATATGATGGTTCTATCCGTCATAATCACATGTACAAACGTTTTGATGCTTAAATGAACATATAGATATCAAACTTCAGAAACCTAAACTATGAGCATAATCACAATAAAAACTAAACGCATAGACGAACTCATATTGTAAATAGAACAATCTATCAAACTTCATGTCGCTTCGGTCTCTCATACATTTTCCTTACCGAGAAACCTAAACTATGAGCATAATCACAATAAAACCTAAACGCATCATCAGCTGTAACAAAACTTAACTCACTCCAATTTATATTACCTGTGAAGAAATAAACAAAGAATTCACATTCAAATAATAAATACATGTAGCTGACATAAACCATCGCTTAAAATGCTTAATGTTCATCGCTGAAAACAATGCAATTGCATCGCTGAAAATGCTAAGCTTGCATCGATGAAAATATAATGGTTCTGTCCCTCATAATCACATGTACAAACGTTTTGACGTTTAAATGAACATATAGATATCAAACTTCAGAAAACACAAAAAAAAGAGAAACATATCAAAGCAGAACTCGAAAACTCAAAAAACATACATAAAAATCAAAAACGACGATCTGCGATAAAACTACTCAAAATTCGAAAATTCTAAAAAGTACCATTGAACGCAGAACTCGAATCTGAAAACGTTGCCGACGCATTCAACGACATGCTAATCGCATTCATAATTGCCAGCAACTTCCTCACACCGCCGCAACACGTACAGAGCAAACAAAAAACAGAAGAAAACTCGGAAATCCAAATAAGACGACGTCCAACGGCGAACAATATGGCAAATATACGAAATTACTTTTCTACCCTTAGAGTTAATCTCAATCGTCGATTTTTAAAGACAATCAACGGCCGTAAATTCCCACAGCACATCAAGTCAAAAAGGGTGATTGCACCCTAACGAATTTGATGCCTGAAACCCAATTTAGAGACATAACTTAACCCATGAAAAATAGCAGCAAGTTCAGCCAAGATGATACGGACATTTCCAAGGAAACTTGAATCCCAGCCCTTCCATTGCCATTCAGTGTTACGCACCACAATGCTGAAACATGCACGTCGCTGTAATCCGGAAGCACCGCCATCCATGTTTAAAAATCATCCACGAGGCTCCTGAAAAATTCCGCCATATGTGCCGAATGCCCATTAGGTTGAGTAAGGTGCAACCTTTTGGCCCGGTCAATGTCATCCAGAGTCCGCCTTATATTGTCTTTCAGCGAGCATACGGATCCACGTTTACCCCTAAAAACTCACCCATTCTTCTCTAGCCATACCACCCAAATAGCAGCAATGAAAAGGTTTCCAAAATGTTTGAACATACCTTTAAGAAAACGTTTGATGATGTCCTCTTTTGGTTTGCTCGAACAATCCAAAGGGATATGGATATGAAGGCTTCTCCAAAGCTCTGTTGCCCAGACATAGTAGAAAAACGCATGGCTCCAATTCTCTTCTTCCACCCACAAATACTACACAAAGGTGAGGTAGCAAGATTACGAGACTTGTGTTTGGAAAATAATTATAATTTAAAATTTGATGTTTTTAATTAAGAGCAGAAAAATAACTTTTCAACTGAGATAGTACGATTAGTTATTGGTGTTTTGGTATTAGAATTTGGGTCAGAGTTTGAAATTTTAAATTTGGAAAATTAAAGGCTGGAGGGGTAATTTTTAAAATTTAGTTGCTAAAGTTCAATTTTTTGCCCAAATTTCAAACAAGTTTTTTTTTTTTTTTTTAATTCATAACTTTTTAAATAATGTTTAGTAGTATTTCAAAAGTTAATCTTACAACACTAACAAATTTCCAAATCCAACCATAGGTTGGATGGGAATGGACCACATATCATTTGCCTCAATGATTTGTTCTGCACTTCAAATAAATTTGATTTCTTTTCCCAACTCCTCTATCAGTAGTATAATCCCTTTTCTCATCGTCCAAAAAGTTAAGTTACTTCAAAAGGGGAGGTTAGAACTTTTAAATTTAAATTTTGGTAGCACAAAGTCACAAAACCATTTCCACATTTGTTGTAAATTTAAAAATTGTTTTGGATGAGCTTCTAAAAAAATATTGGCGACGTAGATGCATACTCAAACACTAAAATTTCTTTGAACGGATTTAAATTTAGTAGTGTTTTTGTTTTGAAGAGAAGCAGGTTCTAAAAGCCGATCCAAACAGGTGTAAAAGGACCATTTACCATTTGGCCAAACAAGTAGTAGTAGTATAGACTGTATAGTGGAAAGTAGAAAACCAGAAGATTGGCATTACAAGTAAAAATCCAGGGCAGGAGTTGAGTTTTGTCATTTCCAGGCACATGAAGCCACCAAATCCCTATTCAACCACCCAAGATACAATGCCCCATCCCTTTCCTCAACCCTATACTTCCTACAGTACTTCTCCAGCAACCGTTTTATGGTTCCATTCACCAGACTGCTCAGCGGGCTCGGGCTGAATCCGGCCATCCGGAACCTCGACCGCCACTTCCCCATCGGCTCGTGCCTCTCCACTCTGTCCTTCCCCTCACATGCTATGACATTCACCATATCCCTTGCTAGGCAGTGCTGCTCCACGTTGATCCGCCCCTTGTCTTCTCGGGGGAGAGTCGGGTCGATGGACTCAAACGTTGCTGAGTAGTAGTCCAGCGCTTCGCAGAACCGGGGGTAGAATGCAGCCGTGTTTGTGTTGAACTCTTGCTCGACGAGTGTCACAACTTTGGGGCCAAGGCCACGGACCGTTCTGAGTAGGCGGTCACGGTGGTTGTCCATTGTCACGCTCTCGTCCGGCATGTGGTGCAGCATGAATGCGAAGTTGACCGCGAGCGCCTCACCGTGACGGATTCCGAGGTTCTTTGGGTCGACCTCGCCACCGGACATGGTGGCGGCTTGGAATTCAAAGGGCACTTTGAATGCCTCGGCTAGCTTCGATAGCCTTTGGCCGACGATGCTCAATCCTCCTCCTCGGGCGTAGGCAGAAGTGAAGTCATCAATACCCGTGATACGAATGTGGGGTGGACCAGCGGGCCGGGCTGCAAAAGCCTGAATAAGAGGAATCCATTGGCTTCCTTGACCTATTTGGAAATCAATAATATGTACCCTCTCTTCATCCTTCATAGCTTCTGCAATCGCGCCGTTGGCTGCCATGTACCCGAATTTGAAATACGGGCATATCTCAAAGAGCAGATGCATATATGACAGAAGCTCAAAGCTCGCAGGCTCCCGAAGCTTCAACGATTTGTAGATTGAACTCCCTGAAGCACTCACCCGAGCAACGAGCCCTTCTAACATGTACGCTCCCAATCGTTGCATTGGTTCACCAGAAACTGACACTCCCTGGCGCAACTCGGACATGAGCCATTCTGCCATGACATAATCGTTGTTTGAGATCGCCAAGGCACATGTGATCAGCATTTCCTTCAAGCTCCCTCTTGGAAAAAAAGGCACCATCATTTGGGGTACATCCAATGGTGCAGATGCCAAGATGTTTACCCGAGTCTCGAAGTCAATGTCAGGCCCCAGCATCGCATTCTCCAGCTCTTTCAGCTTATGCTTTAAGTCATTTGTCTCTTCAGCTGAGCCCTGCCCACTGATTGGTGAGCCATAGTTCGTGTCTGATGAGTTATGCAGCTCCTTGAGGCAAGACTGGGATTCTTGTTGTGACAAAGAGCTCTCGTTTGGCGAAAAACTGACAGTTGAGGGAGAGTTGTATGTCGGGCAATCGACAGTCAACAATGATGACTCTAGCGTGCAATAACGATCTTGAGAGAAATGAATTGAGTCCCCGAACCCGTTGCCACTGCTATTGTAACCACCACAGAGCTGAGAATTCAAAGGCAGACACTGTTGGGGGGAATAAGCCTCAAACTTCCTGACAGGCTCACAGAACCGTTTATTCGACATGCTTGGTCTACTATGATGTCCTGATGTTTGCATCGAATTAATCTATTGAAACCTGAATAACCTATAACCAAAAGAACAATAAGTCAAAACGACAACCCACAAAAGCATCAAAATTCTTCTAAAGATTTTGCTTGAAACTGATCAGCACAAAGTGAGAAACAAACAAGGAAAATGCAACATCAGCACCACAAAATTATACTGAACAATTTTTCATACAATCGGTAACATGTGGATACTTCAATCCCTAGTCTAAATTCAAGCCGGGCTTTCTTTGAAATCGAGACAAACCAAATCAATAACCCCACTCAAGAAAATAACACAAATAGAAAGCACGCATCGATAACTACTCGTTCAAAAGACCACAGTCCTTTTCAAAGTCAGTAGTCTCATGGAAATGTCCAAATCTAAGAAGTTTTGTCATCACTCAGGAAGGTCAAAATGACTTTGATTTTTCTATTTCATTCCGTTGACTCGGGAACCAATCAATCGACCAAAGTCCTAAGTCTTTTTGGTTCTAGATGAATGATCAATCAAGTTTGGAAGTCATTCTTGCTGTAATGACTAAAATCAACGTGATACACAATCCAATAATTTTGTGAATAGCATGATCATTCAACATATTATTAGAATCAAAATTCATAAATTTGAAGCTTGGCTAGATGCTACCTTTTCCAAAACAAGAGGAAAGTATATTTAACAGAGCTGTAATACAGTCGAGTATCAACATCAATCATTCTAAGTACAAAAACGAATCATTTTGGTATTTTATAGATGAATCAGCTTGAACTTTTAGATAAAGCCCAGGAATTCCTAAATTGCAGCTACTAATAGGACTTCCTTTTTGGTCCACAAATAATGCAACTAACAAAATCAATCAACAAATAAGTTATCCTATCAAGACCAAGAAAACAAGTTACGATTTTTTTCCCTTTGTAAAAAGAACTAAATATATATATATATATATATATATATATATATATATATTCAAACATGCCCTGGAATTTGAGCTACCCAAAGCAAGTAAATCCACAAAAAAATCTACCAAATAAGCCAACAAAACTTGATCATCATTAAGAAATAATCAATCCCATTCATACACACAAACCCTTCTGAAATAATTCCAATGTGAAAATATGTACTTATGAAAGAAAAACGAGGACAAGTGAAATCAGAAACTTCATTCATTCCACCTGTGCAAGATCTGCGAAAAATCCACTTGAATAGAACTTAAGGGCAGAAATTAAATCCTCATAAATCGGGAAATTGGAACATAGACCATTGATTCTTTCCACCTTATCTCCATTATCAGCAACAACTGAAAAACAGAGAAGTTTGAAAAAAGAAGACCCCAAAATTAATATGATGATTGACGATACAGACCTCGGATTTTGAAGATCCCAAAATAATTTTCAGTTTCCAGCCTGAAATTGTTGTTAAAAGTCTTCAAGACCAGCTTTTGAAAGAGCGAAGAGCAAGGAGCAAGAGAGCAGACTGCAGAGGCTTTTCAGTGTCAGGAAGAAACATACTAGCAAGAAATTGTTTTATTCTTCTTTTTGGTTTGTAAATAATTCTTTTTCTTGTTAATATAAAGGACGGTAATAGAAGTAGCCCTCGCTAGCTGACAAAATTACACCTTATTGCCATTATCAACTATTTCTATTACTCCTAAGTTCCCTAGTATGGAGAGAAATATTGAATTCTTAGATTTTGTATTAGGCTTTAGTTATGTTGCTGAGGCCCATGTCTCTTGATGTACTGTGCCATATCTAAGCTATTAATGAAATGTTGAAATCAATGGCTAAGATTAATACAAATGGTATTATTGTAATTTCAATAAGATCCAAATAGTCTCTATTCATGTTTCTCAATTCTAATGTTCGTACTTTTCTCTCCCTCATAATCTACTTTTTTTTTGGAATTTCTAAAATTTGATAGATTATTTAGATTACTTATATCGAGTAGGTAGATTTTCATATAAAGAACGTCAAAATCCGAGTTCGGTTGAGAAAGTTAGAGTTATTTGAAGTTCACTGCGATTTTCAGAAACGTAGCATTTACATTTCAGCGACGGTGGCTTTGCAATTCAGCGATAAGAGCTTTACAATTCAGCGACATAGAGTATGCATTTCAGCGACATAGCCTATACAGTATAGGTTTTGTGACAAACTTCAAATGGCTCTAATTTTTTCAAATGAGCTCGGATTTGGACGTTCTTTATATGAAAATCTATCTACTCAACGCAAGGAATTTAAATATTCTATCAGATTTTAGAAAGTCTAAACAGATAAATATCATATTTTCAAAATAACGAGAATAGGATATCATTTCCTTTGAAAATCTGATATTCATCTATTTGTAATTTCAAAATTTTGATAGAAAATTTAGATTTCTTGCATCGAGTAGGTAGATTTTCATATAAAGAATATCAAAATCCGAGTTCGTTTGAGAAAGATAGAGCCATTTGAAGTTCATTGCGATTTTCAGAAACACAACCTTTACATTTCAGCGACGGTGGCAATGTAATTCAGCGACGGAGGCTTTACAATTCAGCGACACAGCCTATGCATTTCAACAACGTAGCCTATACAACAAAGTTTATGTGACAAACTTCAAAAGACTCTAATTTTCTCAAATGGCCTCAGATTTGGACGTTCTTTATATGAAAATCTATTTACTCAATTCAAGAAATTTAAATATCCTATCAAATTTTAGAAAGTCCAAACATATAAATATCATATTTTCAAAACAATGAGCATAAGATATCTTTTCTTTTGAAAATCTGGTATTTATCTATTTGAAATTTCCAAAATTGGATGAGAAATTTAGATTACTTGCATCGAGTAGGTAGATTTTCATATAAAGAACATCAAAATCCGAGTTCGTTTGAGAAAGTTATAACTATTTGAAGTACATTACGATTTTCAGAAATAGAGCCTTTACATTTCAGCAACAGTGGCTATATAATTTACCGACGGAGCCTTTACAATTCAGCAACATAGCATATGCATTTCAGCGACATAGTCTATACAACAAAATTTATATGACAAACTTCAAATGGCTCTAAATTTCTCAAATTAGCTCGGATTTGGACGTTTTTTATATGAAAATCTATGTACTTGATGCAAGGAATCTAAATATCATATCATATTTTAGAGATTCGAAACAGAAAAATAGCAAATTATGAGGAATGAAAGACTGACGAGTGAAAGAGATGAATAAAGATAATTTCTCTATTATTATGCCATGAAGTGTGTCAAAAGAGAGCAAAGTTATGCAAATTTTTTTATATGATCTTTATTTAAGGATAGAAATCACTAATTGATTTTGTGAATGATTGTATTACTATGTTTGACAATTCTACCCTTTTTATTTTATAGCCATTGAATATTTTTATATGGTTGAGATGATTTGTCTTAATGTACTACCATTTACATTGGTAGTACCATAACCATTTCCTTTGTATTATGATTAGATAATAAATACTTGCGTATATCCCGCGAGACTTCCTAAATGGTTATTCATCCTATGACTATTTTAAGACAGCCGCTCTATGGAGTTCTTATATAATAGCTACGAAAAATATATTACCTCGTTATTATTTAAATAGTTTTTTCACTCTTTTTTAAATTATTCTCCGGTGTAATACATTTTACTTCATCACGAGAAATAACCTACCCAAGAAAACAAAACCGACGTATCCAGAAATCACAATTTAAGAGCTTCGCATACAACTGATGCTCTCTCATTGTAGTAAGAATATACATACATGTAGGAGAGTATGCAAGAATATCATTTATGAAAAGAATAAAACAATCTAAATATGGCCCAGAAAACCTCATGTATAAGATTCATGATGAGAATAGGGGCATTATCGACACCAAATGGCATCACTATCAACTGAGAATTTATCGAAAACTAATATATTTAACTTTAAAGTTGTTATAGGTTGGATAAAAAAAAAAAAAATAGAAAGGACTTTGTTCGCTCCTTAGCCTATTTAGTCTATTTCACTTCTTTGGCAAAGTTTATCCACTTAATACTACTACTAATTTTTTAGAATATTTCATTCCGACTGTACACGCAATTCAATGTACTCTCTCCATTTTTTTAAGGTTACACTTCATGTTTTCATGCCATCTAATACATATTTTTAATGTTTAATATTTCAAATTGTATAAAAGTAATAAAAATTTGATATTCTAAATCTATGAAATTAGAAGAATCCAACAAGATCTCACTTGACTATATTTTATTTTATATAATTGTGTTAAAAAAATTGAATTAAAGCTACTCAATAGATAGTAATCACTATGCAAACATAACCATTAAAAAAAATGGAGGGAGTATAATATTAGCAATTACTAATTCAATTTGTGTACATGTAAAAATTATAGAAAGAAAAATTAATATTCTTAAACTATATAAATAAGCGAATAAACCAAGACCTCATTTAAGTATATTTTTTCTTATATAATTGTGATAAAAGTTGTGTCAAAATTTAATAATGAAAAGTGTCGATAAACTTTTGAAAACAATAATTAAATACTACTCCTATTACCAACCACTACGTGTGGGATAGGTCAGGCAACCCGACGGGCCTACGGCCTAGCCTATCGAAGGTCAGACCAGGCTTTTTTTTTATAAACAGGCCAGACTCGGGCTATTTTGAAAGCCTATTTAGCTAAATAGGCCTAGGCCAGACTTTATAAAAAAGTCTATTAGGCCTACCCGACTGGCCTATTTATCATTATTAATCTGTATATTTTTACTGCATAGGAATATGTGGTACTACTATTATTATTTTATGTAGAAGTAATTATTAATTTGATCTTATATACGTTACCAAAAAAATTTTGATTTTATATAGGTTTTTAAAATATTTATAATTTTTTTTCGGTATATAAATAGTTGTAAATGACGATTTCTCAAGTGCATAAATTCATGTCTTCCATCCTTATGATTACATCTAAATGTAGTATAGAAGAATTTTAACATAATTTCGAAATATGCTTAATCGGGCTTTTAAAAGACTTAAAAACTTGCATATTTACGTAAATAAGATAGGCTTAAGCCTATAAGATTGGCCTATCAAAGGTAACAGGCCAGACTCGGGCCTTAAAAAATCGGAAAATGTAAAAGAAAGGCCCCTTGGATGAAATACTCACAATACAAGACACGCGTACCAAAATACTACCAAAATACAACCCTATCTATATTTTTGATATACTTTTCAAATTCAAAATGGTGAAATGACAAACTAAGCCCTCGGTCAAAAAATACTCAAACCAAATGGAGAAGGGTAGATATGCCATTTCCACTTTATGTCTTGTCGGCGCACCTCCCCAGGCCTGAAACCGTCAGGCAGCATTGAAGGCGCACGTCTCCTTCACCGGCTCACCATTCTCCCCCCCTCTTCACGTCTGAAAAACGAAACCGCCGTCCCCCATTGCGAAAAAGAAACCGTCGGAGCAAGGGCAACCTGTAGTTTGAAGAACGGGCGACGCTTCAACCTCCATTCTTCGGGGTAAAGTGTCGGACGTTGGTGTCGGTGAGAAGAGCGAAAAGAAATCAGTTTTTGAAGCTTCCAACATACCCAATCGAAGTGGAAGCTCGGTCTTAATCCCAAATCAAGGTATTGAATGCAATGGGCATTGCGATTTTACTGTTACACGAGTATGGGCATAATATTTTTTGTGTTGGAAGGTTGGAAGATTGAATTGTATAGTTTTTAGGGTTTTGGACCATCGGTTTTAGGATTCGCTTAGGGTTTGAGATGTTTTTATGATTTTGATTGCCATTTTGTGTTGATCGAATAGTAGATACAATTTTGGATCGGTTAGCTTGATGTGTTTCCGCGATGTGTTGTTTGTTGCCTATTTACTATACTCTGGTAATAGTTATGTCCCGTAAGACGGATTTCTGTATTGGCGAAATTGTTACACCCGTATTATTCGTGCGTAGAACGGGTATAATTTGTGATGTGCATAAGTAGGTTTGAACAACGGGTATGCATTATCATTATGGATAATTATTGGCTGCAATAGATATTATGTTCTGCAAAATAATCTATTTCATTCTGGTCTAATGTTGCTCGATAAGGTCCGGAGTTCTTTTGTAGTTTAGGAAATGTTGTTGAAATGATGATACATTGTTGTTTGGGCTCTTGTAATTTCTGTATGTGGCAAACTGGATAGCGGTATATAATCGTATGAACACCATTAGGAGTTGTGTATGACACCTGTATGTTTTTTTGTTGGCATAATTAATAGAGATGCCGCCTAGACGTAGCAAGAAGAAGAAGTCAAAAACCGAGGAGGCCGGGAAGGCTACCATAACAGCTCGATGCACAATAAGTGTCCTCCAAGACGCCATGACTTCTATTGAAAACACCATCACTGAAGCACAGTGGGAAGCCATTAGAGCGACTCCTTTCCACCACTTTGCAAAGCTGCAGGGTACGTACAGCAGCAAGACGTTGCTGCAGGCGTTGGTGGAGTGCTTCAACGGGAATTTAAGTGCATTCGTGTTTGGACAGGGATTTACAGTGCCGTTCGAGGCATGGGAATACTCCGTGGTGTTGGGGCTGCAGTACGAAGGCATGTACGTTCACCCTAGGTGTGTGCCTGAATCCGAGTTCAAGCAGAAGTATTTTCCAAATGGTGGAGCTCTGTATAGGCCGGATTTAGTGGAGCTAATGGTGAACTTGGCTGGAACGGATAATACAGTCGATTTCGCGAGGGCGTACGTTTTGGTGGTCTTTTCCTGCCTCTTGTTCCCCAGCTCGTCCTTGACCGTCCCCGAGTTTCTTGTTCACCACGTGGACAAGTTAGACCGACTCGAGGAATATGCCTGGGGTGCGGCCGCACATGAGTATTTGGTTGCTTCGATGCGGCTCCATAATGAGAAGGGGAAGGTGTATTTAGATGGCTGCACTTTCGGGCTGGTGGTGAGTTTTTAATAAAAATGCTCTTACCTACACAATATTACTGTTATATCACAAGAATACCTATTTCTCACTACTGTTGTACCAATTTACCAATGTAGGGATGGTTCTATGAGCGATTTCCGCACATGGCTGATCCTTTGGTCGAACCAATTATCCCAAGATTCGTGAGATGGAAGGAATCTCAACGTGACCTTGTTGAATGTCGCGAGGATCTGAAACAGCTGAGGGCGCAGGACATGCGGCCCTTACGCATCAGCAAGAGGGAAAAAAGATTTGTGGAGCCTGTGGTGCCGGTGCCCGTCCCCAGCAGGGCCAAAATCCCCGAGGAGAAGGCCATAGATGACGAGATCCCCGTAAGGGTGAAGACGACGAGAAAGAAAAAGGCAAAGGAGGAGGAGAAGAAAGAGGACGAAGAGAAGTTGAAGGAGAATTTGGAGACCGAACAGGAACCGAACGAGAAAAAGGGAAAGGTATATACATCGATGTTATCGTTTTGGTCTGTTGGACCGAGTGCATAAGAAGGGTGCTTAATTATCTGTTAGAGGGGTATTATTTTTTGAAGATTGTTGTATTGTCTGATTCTTTGGCAGATTGAGGAGGATTTACCAAGCGACGAACCAGAGACAAGTGAGGATGGAGAGTATGTGTCAGGGGCTGACACTGATGAGGAGGCGAAGAAAAAGGCGGAGGTGAAGGCGGCAAGCAGTGAGGATTCAGAGTACGTGGAAGAGTCTTCGGACGGCGACGACAGTGATGAGGACTACGTGAATGAGAAGGTTGCCCGGGCAGTGGCATATGGCAAGCAGGAATCTACACGGAAGGCAACAAAGACAGCAGGTATGAATGAGGGAAATAATACAATGGCGATGAAAATTTTACGGCCATCTCATGATGAGGTGGCAACGGCAGTCGAGGGAATGTTAATTCTCTCCAATTCTATACCATCACCGTTTGATCCGCTTACACTTGTTCCGTTGTCTACAGCTGAACAACGGGGGAAGCGTAAGCCGGATCCCCCTCTGTATACACCGGATACACGCAGCAAAAAGCAGCGTGTGAACCGTGTACTGGACCTCACAGGCCCTTCTCCTGAAAAGAAAAAAACTGTTGTGCGTATGGATTTTGAGGAGGAGACCTGTTATCGTTATTCGGGCCGGAGGGGGTATGCCGGCGCTGACAGGCTATCGGCTGAAGAGAAATGGATTCTGGAGCGGTTTATCGACGCTCCAAAAGGGAGGTATTGTATTCTCTGTTTTCTGGTACTCTGGTTTCTTTGGATTGGTATTGGTATTCTTTAAAATAGTATTTTTTTTTCCTGATTTTATGGGTTTAATTTATTTTCGGATTGTACATTTGGTAGTGGATTTGTGTGGAGCCAAGGCATCTACGCCGTGCTGCCCTCGAGCATTCTGCTGCTGCTTTTTAATGAGGCAGTATGCAATGATCTCGTTGGCAGTTACATTGCTCTCATATGCAGCCAACGGTTCCGTAATGCTAATGGAATAACCACGAGGGTCGGGTTCATCAGTCCATACACGACGGTGAGTAATTTTTTGAATTTACTGTATGCGTATGCACCTTCACCAATTATTTTGCAACCTTATGGATAAAACTACTCCGAAACAGACGCGTATATTGGCGTTGGAGAAGAAAGGGGGAGAGCTTGATTTTGATGCATTCGAG
The DNA here is from genome assembly GCA_030278955.1 of Hygrophila difformis. Classification (NCBI taxonomy): domain Eukaryota; kingdom Viridiplantae; phylum Streptophyta; class Magnoliopsida; order Lamiales; family Acanthaceae; genus Hygrophila; species Hygrophila difformis. The sequence goes on from JAOANR010000196.1 coordinate 19,061, forward strand.
GAGAGCTATAAAACTCTTTGGCAGCCGGGGCGCGATGAATTTGAACGGCTTAGCATTTTGATCGCAGGCGGACTTGACTGCGTGCTGCTTCCCGTGACGACGAATTATCACTGGTTCTTGATTGTGTTGGACCTTCAGAAGATGGAGATAACAATTCAGAACTCCTTGTGGCCGGCAGATAACACCGTTGCGCAGAGAAAAATTGTAAGTCCCCATGTGTCATGTTTTATCTGGTACCCAGACCTATATATTCAGTATTACGTCTTGCTATTTTGGTATACGTCTATCAGACAACTGGTATTAATCTTGCTCTTCAATATGTATTTAATTGTGACCCACAGGCGGAGTTTTTAGTGTGGTACCTCAACAGCAAGCATGATTTGGCAGTGAACGAGGACATCATGTTAAGAAGGACATGTAGGCAGCAGGGTGATGGAGAACTGGACTGCGGGGTGCACGTTATGTGGTGGGCTGAGGCATTTTTGCGGAATGATCCTGCATTCTGGGACATGGAGGCCACTGTTGATATTAAGTTGCACCGTGCCAAAGTAGCGTTGCGACTTCTAAGGGATGCAATGGAGCGGACTGTTCAGGAGGCAGCGGAGGAGGCGGTGTTGACCCGGCCCACTGTCGAGGGTCAATCAGATGCGATGGAGGCCGACCAGACTGCGCCGGATCAAGCGGATCCAAAGGTGGCCGACCCCAGTGTTGTGGATCAGGCGGATCCAAAGGTGGCCGACCCCAGTGTTGTGGATCAGGCGGATCCAAAGGTGGCCGAAACCCCCCGTGTTGTGGATCAGGCGGATCCAAAGGTGGCCGAGCCCCGTGTTGTGGATCAGGCGGATCCAAAGGTGGCCGAGCCCCGTGTTGTGGATCAGGCGGATCCAAAGGTGGCCGACCCCAGTGTTGTGGATGCGGCGGATCCGAATGTGCCCGACCCCACTGTTGTCGCTCATGCCGATCCGAAGGATGCAGAGCCCATTCTTGAGGATCCCGCTGCTGCAAAGGTGCCCCACCCCACTGCCGATGATCCCGCCGATCCGAAGGTGACCGAGCCCAATGTTGAGGATCCCGCTTCTCCAGATGTGCCCGCCCCAAATGTTGTTCACTGTCCGGTCCCGCTTCAAATATACGCTCCCGCAGTTCTGGGGTTGTTGGCACCGGTTACCAAACCAAGAAATCCCGCTTATGCCACTCAGCCGCCGAAAACTGATCCTGCCCCTCCGCATGATCCTGTCCCTCCTGTGGGTGCCCGTCCTGATTCCGCACCGACGGATGGTGCCCCTCCTCATGCTCCTGCCCCTACTGCACCTGTCCGGCCCGATTCCGCAGCGGCGGATGCCGGCCCTCCTCATGTCCTGTCCGAGCCCACGACAACGGATGCCGGCCCTCCTCATGCTCCTGCCCTTCCTACTCCTGGCACTGATGATCCCGCAGCGACGTTGGCTGCCCCTCCGTCTCATGACCCATCTCTTGGTAAGGATGCAATGTGACACACGTTTGTTTTATGATCGTTGGGATTGATGGTTTGCTGTTTGATGGACACCAGTATTGTTTATGCTTCATTCATGGTATTTGGATTGTGGATGAATGGTATATTGCTGTGGGACAGCGTTTTGGGAGTTTGTATTAATGGTTCTTTGGATTGACGTACGTATGGATGGACATCAGTATTATTCGTATGAATTGGTATTTTGAATCATTTTCTCTAATACGATGTCGAATAGTGCATGCTCGACCGACATAAAACATTGCAATAATTTGAACGCGTGCACATTTTCTCAATAGTTGTACGATGTACACTTGACGCAATGTATTAGTATCCAATGGGTTGGTCTACGATATTAAGTGTTGCTCTACATCCGATGGTTTGCTTGAGACATTCAATTACATGGGCAATGGTTTGCTCTACAAACATGTTACATGGGCAACCTACCCTTCAACAACTGTATTAGTATCCAAAGGGTAGAGAAGTTGGTAAGTGTTGCATACCAAACCATAGAGGAATGACTCAGCCATTCATTGAATGGATTGTCTTGATTTGTTAATGCTATTATCCCAATCATCCAAGACGGTATTATACAAATAGATATGTGGTATCTAGTAACATTATTGTCGGTATGGCAGTCAAAGGAAACTGATACTTTTATCCATTATACGGACTTCTCCACGAAACAATGAATGAGGCTTGAACGTTTAAACATAGAGGCATGAGTTAGTCATTCAATTCTAATGGACAATGCATTGTCTTGATTTGTTCATGCTATTATCCCTATCAACCATAACGGTACTATAAGAAAGATATATGGTATCTATTGACATTAATGACGGTATGGCCACCAAAGGAAACTGATACTTTTAATGTGATTAAGAAGGTTGTAGACAATTGATATTGAATTATGGTTTGAATGAGGTATCTAATGACAGCCCATAGTATTTCATGTCGGTGATCGTACAACTATGTTTGGGCATCCATAAATTAAGCAAAAACCAACAAAATTAAACAAATATGGTAGTAAGACACACGAAACATCCTGTGGGTGAGGGATAACAGTATGTGAACGCATCGTACACTGGTATTGGCATAGTTCATCCATAGGTATGTCGCGTTCAAGGCAGAGCTAAATTTTTTCTGAGTAACGTAACCCCCGTAATAGCTGCGCGTACCATTACATTTCAACATACAACATATGAATTCCATAAGGACATTGCCAAAATATAATCAATAAGCAGATTCAAAACAAGTGGGATTCCAATTCCATAAGGACATTGCCAAAATATATAGTGTTCCATATTCATATGGTATCATTCCTTGAAACCGTCCGATACGGAACAGTTTCACAAGATGAAACCATGTCAAAAATATACAGTGATGCATTTACACGGATATGCTCAAAGTTTAATCACCGACGACAAAAGTTGGACACAATAGTTTCTTGCTGCAGAAATACCCAATTACGTCATTCCCACACCATTCTTCGCATCCACGAATGACAGAGTTCATCAACGCGCATACTTGTATGCCTCCTTACAAGTAACCCTGTTGTGACCACGTTTGCCGCACAAACCACATCTAGTCTTCTTTAGTTCACCCCGAGATGGTATGCGCCGTTTCTTCCTCCGGCCAGGCTGCACACGTACATCTGGAGGCAGAACGAAGAAATCATCATTCTGCTCGGCCAAATGTTCACCGCCAATTTCAAGCAGCGGATATATCACGCCTTCATACGTCGCCCGGTAGCACGCAGTCGTGTAATTCTGATCACAGTAGTCGTAAATATTACCTTGCAGTGTTTCAATCGCTGCGCAGCCGTGCTTACAGGGCAGCCTCAATAATTGCCAATAGCCACATGTGCATGTCATCTTTTCCACATCTACGGCATATATCCTCGCCCTATGCCGGACCTCAAACAATGAACCCGCTGCGCGCTGAAGCTCCATTTCTCCGGAGGCCGCGTAATTATCACTCAATACCTTTCCTGGAATAGTAGCCAATATTCCTTCCATCCTCGCACCCTCCTCTCTTTTTTCATTCATCATCTTCATGACTTGTTTTCGAATTTGATCGAGCATGGAATACGGACCCATTGCCCTTGCGGCCCCGATCCAATTATTCCAACTCTCCACAAGATTCGTGTTCATCACACCCCATTTCTTTCCCGCAAATATGGAATTCGCCCAATTGTAGGGATCAGAATTTGCAAGGAACGTGGACGATAAGGGCATTGCTTCAAGGATGCTATTCAGGTGCTTCAGCATTTCTTCATACGTCGGAGCATATGCTGCGGCCTTCAACACCCCAGTCCAGTGATCATTGTTCTTGTATGGGTACATACGAAGTACCTGTATAGTGTACGAGTAACACCAGTGTCAAAAAGGGATATACAGGTCACCCAAGAAAAAATACCAACTACACTGTACTGCATTGGAAAAATATTAACCTCCGTTTTAAAGTTCGCGACAAGGTGTCGAAGGCATACACCATGATGACTCCCATTGAAGACGGTCGGAATGGCTTTCATCAAACCCGAGTGACGATCACTGAAAAAAGTGTACTCGCTCCAATCCTGTTCATTCGGTGGGTCAAGGACGGCCCTAAACTTCTGACAAAACCACTCCCAATTTTCATCCGTCTCTTGATCGACAACTGAACACCAGTACCGTATATAGTTAAACACCAATACGTAAAAATCCGAACAACAAAATCTAGAAGTAGAATACAATATAACCTTGCTCCAAAGCAACAGTTCCGTGAAAGCTACATACCTGCAAATGCGATGGTTAAAAACCCACCATTTGCGTCTGCACCAACAGCTGCAAGTATTACGCCTTTCCACTTTGACTTTATATGGGTCCCATCAAGCTGAATAAGTGGACGACAGCCAGCCTTGAATCCTTCAACACAAGCTGCAATAGCAATGAACACCCTCCTGAACTTATTGGAATCCGTACACACCTCTAGATCAGCCACGCTGCCGGGGTTCGATGCTTTCAAGCGGTTGCAGAATACTCGCACCTTGTCAAAGGATTCAGCATCTGCCCCATGTAGCTCCTTCAAAGCAATCTCCTTTGCACTCCATGCCGTGCGGTAGGTAATGTCGATTTTGAATGCAGCTTTAATAGCATCAATAGCCATGTTCGGCGTGTAATTCGCGTTCCGACGCAATTTGTCCTTTATGAAGGATGACACCCATGTTGCATTGGCGTTTGGGTGAGTCCTCGATTGTAGATTATTCACCCCGCATCCGTGAGTCAACATGCATGTGCGTATTGCAAACGAGTCGTCGGACTTGTGGAGCGCTGCATATATGCGCCACCCACAACCCTCCATGCTGCAATTTACTTGGACTTTTGTTTTGTTGTTGTGCACGAAGTAAAATCCACGCCGAAGTGCAATGCAGTGGTTTGCCACCACCTTTCGAAAATGATCCTGATTCCTGAACTTCTGACCTTTGCCTTTTATTGCATTGGCCCATATGAGTCTTTGATCTTCCTCGTCGTCAAGGTCACTGTCGTCGCAGTCATCCTGTGTCGCTATTTCCTCCCTGAGTACATGTTCAATGTTCAAACAACAACAGTACTGTTCATAGCGTATACCTACTTAGTGAAGGAATAATACCGTTATAACCAAAGACTAATACCAATTATTTGAAAACAAGAAACTATTAGGTTACCAAGCTTTTTAAATGTACGCGAATCCTGATCGTACTGAGTCAATATGAAAAATTCTAATTGCCAATAGATACCATCACAAACAAGCGGAAGAATAAAAAGAAACAACATTCGCACGCTCTCACGCATCCCCACATGCGTAATACGTGTGTTTCGCTTGATGAATACCAAAAGTGTTATCTATCATACCAGTTATACGAAAATTCAATGCAACAAGCAGCGACGTTCAAACACATTTTAACACTACACTCACAGTATTGTGCTTCTTTCTGCTCGGTTCATCACATTCATCTTCCCGATCGCCTGCCCCTTTGCCCGATTCAAGCTGCCCATCCTTGACACGTCGCCGTCGTTCATGATCTCCATCGTGTATCCCCCATCAGGATCGTCGTAATGGAGTGTGTGCGTGGTTGGACATACCTCTCGCCATTTTTCCGTCACCTTGGCATACAAATCGGCGAGACCATCGCCGTCCCTAATCCTCACAAGGTGAACTTCGGAGTTGAAGTGACAAAATAGCATAACCTCTTGTCCGCGCGATTGCTCCTCACTACCGTCCATCTTCCTCGCAATTTCTTGTACTTAAAACCCTAAAAAAGTGGAGGAGTTTCGAAAACCCTAAAAATGGAGGTGAAGAACCCTAAAATCTAAAAACGAGGACCCTAAAATCTGGAACCGAAACTGAGATTTTCTTCCGTCAGCTCTACGAACGGAGCTCGCCCGATGCTTCCCCAACCTTCCCGCCGGTTGTAGCTTCCGGAGGAAGCT
>JAOANR010000197.1:0-50000 GCA_030278955.1 Hygrophila difformis
TTGCTATCAGAGATAGGATAGATGATACCAGCATCTAAGAGCTTGATAACTTCTTTCCTTACCACTTCCTGCATATGGGGGTTCAGACGCCTTTGTGGTTGCCTTGAGGGCTTGTACTCCTCTTCCATTAAAATTCTGTGCATGCAAACAGAGGGGCTTATTCCTTTTATATCAGAAATGGTCCATCCGATTGCATGTACATATTTCTTTAGAATGTCTACCAGAGCTTTTTCTTGTTCTTGCGTCAGCTTGGCTGACACAATCACCGGTAATCTTTTATGTTCAGCGAGAAAAACGTACTTAAGATGATCCGGAAGTATTTTAAGTTCAAGCTCTGGTGGGCATTCAACGGAAGGCAGTAATTTGCGAGAAATGGATGGGAGAGAGAGATCAGATTTACCTTCAGGATCCTGTGTCAGTACAGGATCCACTTCCTCCTCAGCAGTGCTTTCCTCTTCCTCCGGGATGAACTCAACTCCATCGAATTCTTCAAGGTCCCCAGAGATAGGATCCTCGAAGTGGACAGCGTTGCAGCTCCTTGGTTGCTCCGCACCTTCAGACTTCAGTACCTGTTTTGAAACTTTGCTTGGCTCATCAGTCACAGAGTCTGTGCTCTCATCCTCACTCCTACTATCTATTACATCAAAAATGGAACAAGATCCCTCAGACGGGAATTTCTGCAGCTTTCCCATGTTGAAATTCAATTCTTCTTCTCCGACTCGGAGCTTGATTTGATTTGATCGAGCGTCTATAAGTGCACCACCGGTTGAGAGAAAGGGGCGGCCTAAGATCAGTGGCATCTCGTAGTCCTCCTCTATATCCAAAATAATGAAGTCGACGGGGAAGAGGGTCCCTCCCGTCTTGACAATTACGTCATTCAGGATTCCGATTGGATGGGTAATTGATCGGTCTGCCAACTGTAACTTCATTGTAACCGGTTCAATTGTTCCCAAGTGAAGACGTTTCACCATGGCAAGTGGCATGACGTTGATGCTCGATCCCAGATCGCACAATCCTTTTCCAACATTAGTTTTCCCAATGTGGATCGGCAATGTAATACATCCTGGATCTTCCTTCTTCTCCGGTAGCACTCTTTGGATAATGGCACTGCAGCTGCTGTTCAAAATCACTACTTCCTCCTGCTCAACTTTTCTCCTCCCTGAAATCATTTCTTTAAGAAATTTAGCATAGACGGGCATTTCTGGAATCATTTCGACCAATGGAATAGTGATCTCAACAGCTTTCAGTCTTTCTAAAAACTTTTTAAATTTTTCATCTTGCTCCTTATTTTTAAGACGTGTCGGGTATGGCACCCTTGGCATGTACTTATTATTGTTTGTTTTTGGTGGTAAAGAGAAGGAAGTTGTACCTTCAACCCTACCCTTTTCAGTCCCTTTGCAGCTTCAGCCTGCGGAATAGCTGTTTCTGATTTGTCCTCGACCAGTCCAATACCATCTCCTCCTTCGATCCTTTCACTTTCTGTTTCACCCTCCACTAGATCCTTTTTCTCCTCGGCCGTCTCTTTTCCATGTCCAACAATTCCTTTTAGGGTCTTGCCTCCCCGCAATGTGATTGCTTTACACTGCGGGTTAGCTTCAGTACTACTTGGAAGTGTTCCTTTCCCCCTGTTCTGTAGTTCCTTGGCCAATTGGGTGACTTGCGTCTCCACATTCTTGATTGATGACTGCAGTTGTTGATTTATATCCTTCTGGTTGGCTATAAACTCAGTCATCAGGTTCTCCAAACGAGATGGTGGCCTTTGGTTATATTGCTGATTCTGATCAGGTTGGGATTGGAAATTCTGGAAATTCTGGCCTTGATTCTGATTAGGCCTCTGTTGGATTTGAGGTTGGAAATTCTGATTCTGATTTTGAAAGTTCTGCAATCTCTGCTGGACGAATCCTTGGTTCTGTGGTCTGAAGTTTTGCTGTGGGTTTTGGAACTGGTTGGGCTGGTTTGGCTGCAACAAATGCGCGTTAAGTGCATTGTTGTTGGAATAAGAAAGGTTGGGATGGCGATTTTGGTAGTTCCCGGCATAATTACAGCTTTCGGTAGCTATTTGTTGGCATGTGTCAGTTGGGTGAGGTCCCTGACACAGTCCACAGACAACTGCCGATTGCTGTGTTTGAACTTGGTCTGATGAGGTTCCTGCCTGGGAAGCGTCCGTTCCCTTCCCCTTATCCTGACTCAGCTGTATCGCAGCTACCTGTTCTTGCAATTTTTCAAAATCTGTTTTCCCTTCACTTACAGCAAAGACTTTTCTAGGAGGATCCTCCTTCCTATTGTCTGTGTTTAGGATGGATCTGTTGACAGACATTGTCTCAATCTTCTCCCAAGCTTGGTCCATAGGCAAGTGGAGCAAATGTCGTCCGCCAGCCGCGTCTAACATTGTTCTCCATGGATGGGTGAGTCCTCCGTAGAATTTCCTCAACTGCTCCCAGGGTGCGTACCCATGTTGGGGGCATCGCCTGATGAGGCCCAAGAATCTTTCCTTCGCATCATATAATGACTCGTCTGGCTTCATTTTAAAATCTCCAATCTTAGCCTGTCCTTCCTCAATCTTTGATTCTGGAAAATACTTCAGGAAAAAGCTCCTCACCAAGTCTGCCCAAGTGCTTCGCAGATTGATAGGCAATGACTTATACCAGTCCCTGGCACCACTATACAAAGGAAATGGAAACAACATTAGCCTTATAGCATCAGGAGAGACTCCTTGATTTTTGATCGTGTCGCAGAGTTCCAGGAAGGTCTGGAGATGATCATGAGGGTCCTCATGATTTGCACCGTAGAACTGATTGTTTTGCACCAAGTTAATGAGTGCCGGTTTGAGCTCGAAATTGCGTACAGGAAAATGTGCTCTCCCAGGTCCATCCAGATAGGGCTCTACAATTGGTTGCATGAAGTCTGCTGCTGCTTGCTGCTGTTGTTGATTTCCTTGTTCAGCTTGGTTCTGGTACTGTTGGTGGTAATTGGGAAATTGCTGGAAGTTATGTGGATCTTGTGGGTTGTTCTGAAACTGATCTGGATTGAAAGCTTGGTTTTGGTATTGTTGGTTTGGTATGTTTTGGTTTTGGTGAAATTGGTTTATGGGTGGTGGTGGTTGTTGGTGGAATTGCTGGTATTGCTGCTGATTAGGATGTGGTAGATTCTCCTCTTCGTTGGCACGATTAGGATGCTCTACCACTCCTCCGTCAGCTCCAGTACCAGGGTTATTTGGTGGTTGGTCTATGGGTAAGATCGGGGGAATGTTTTGGTTTTCTGCCATATCTGATAGATCGCTGCTCGATGTTTCAGGTGAAGTGCGGGTCCGACGCTCCTGCTCTTTCCGTCTTCTGGCTTCTGCCCTCAGTTGGCGAGCGGTCCTTTCTATTTCTAGATCGAACGGTAGCTCCGGTAATGTGTTCCTTCTCCGTTGCATAAGCAGTTGGTATCAAGCTTTTGACAGTACCTGTACAACCCCCAGGTTAGTAACGGTTCAAGAATATATACAAGAACTATCTATGAGTAAATCAGGAATGTAATTCTCCTAGTAAACGGCGCTGCATCCTCCCCGGCAACGGCGCCATGAAACTTTTGACGAGTTTCGTCAACACGAGTAATTTTCTGAAATATCAAGTTTGAGTTATTAAATGAAAAGAGTTATGATTCAGGGAAGGGGTTTAAGGATATATTAAGATTTCCCTTCATGTGGGGGTGTTTTAATCTCAAACGGCGCTGTAGTCCTTCCCGCCATGAAACTTTTGACAAATATCACGGTGCAACCGGGATTGACCTTCAGTCTGTCACCCTGAAAGTCCCTGGTATCTGCACCATGATGCTTCTCTTAATTTCATGTCAAGAAGATACCTGCCAGGGTAAACATTTCAATCTTACCAGACACCAGTGTTCAATACTTAATAAAGTATTATATATTACAACTGCGCTGCATCCTCCCCGGCAACGGCGCCATGAAAATTTTGATAAGTTTCATTGCGCTGCCGGGGGGTTGAAGAACCGTCTAAATACAATTTCCAATTTCATGGTGCTCTTCCCACTACATGAGTATTTTCCCAAAATGTTGTTTTTATTTACTCGTGTCAAGAAACTGTGCTCCCGAAAGCGCACGGAGTCAAAAATTGCAGTAATTTATAGTAAGTACCGGATCGTTCACTGGAGGATGTGCGATGGAAGCAGGGCCCACGTCGTTTACTAAGATTTTCCACTCGGTTACTCGTTTCAAGTTTTGCAAGGTTTTCTAACAACTACTTGACATAATTTAAATCAGATCATGAAAGCAGTAAAAATTATTCTACAAAGCATGGTAAACTAGATCGAAGAAAGCAATTAAATCTATACTACGAAAGCAATATAAAATTATGCTACACTATCTAGAAAGCAGATTTAAAATATGATAGAAGGGACAGGGAGGAAATAATAAAGATTGGACAAGATTCAGATGAAACACAATTAAACTTCCATTTTTATGCACAGATCTTAGCTTGGGATAATCCTCTAGTTAGCTAACTCTCATGCTTTCTACACCATGTTCCCTTTAACAGACAGGTACTTACGGTAAGAATTCACATGCTCTTAAGACAATAATTTCTAAGATACCACAGACTTATAACTCCCTCCACAGGCCTTGTGAAGTTACATTACATATCTGTGGTGGATAAGCAACACCTAACATATCATTAGTTGACATGCCAAGTACTCCTATCATTCCCCCATGTCACACCCAAAGTTTCAAATCAAGCCCCAAACCATTCCATAACTCTCAAACCTTTTAACAGATGGACAGCCCCTAATTCTTCTGAGTGACCTCTATGAAAGCATTTAAAAGGAAAGCAGTAAAGAAAGCTGTAAAGAAAGCATTTAAATCTATCACTCGGAATCCTTAAAAACGTCTCTTTCCGTTAGTATAAAAGAGCCCCTGGTCTTGGTGACCAGATGCAGATCAAGAACCCCCGAGATATCAATAAGCCACAGGGCTTACAACATTTGGGTAGTTATGAGATACAAACTAAATGAAACAGATCCATAAATGAACCTATTCCGGATGTACTCACTCAAGACTCAATTCTAGTCTTTGGCAGAAGAAGATAGTAGTCGAAGGAATACTCGACCTTACCTTAGAGATTCACCAAGGCCTATATGTTGTTCCTCCAATATTATTTATCACATCTCATCTACACCCAAGTGGATATCGACTTAATGCGATATCTAATATCAGATTTCCAACACACAGCAATTTTGAGAAGCAAATGGATATTTGAAAATCATTCCCTAGACAGGTACTAAACTCTCAATTAAAACACAGATCCTTTCAGTCTAGATGAGACCTAATTGCTGACTCTGCTTCTAAGCTCTCAAAATCAACCCCCAGTAGAATGTGAATTAGTCATAACTGTTGAATTTATCCCTTACTCAGATCCGGACTTTACAAAGGAATTTTTGTTGGAAGTTTATTATGCAGCATCTGATTTAAATCAAGACTTCTGTGTCCAAGGGGAAGGATCCCCAAAATAGCAATAAGACCAGAACATCTACATAATAGTATCATGCATACAAGTATATGAAAAGGAAAATAAAATACCCCAAAATATATGGTGGGGTTAGACAGAATGCGATACACAAAGGTGAATTAGCCTGAGATGAGAAGAAATCGGCTAAAAATAGTGCCAGAGATAGTTGGGGTTTTCCGGACTGCAAACATCTGCTGTCTGGTTCCCAATTATCCCAGATGAATGATTTTAGACAGAAAGAATCCCAAACAACGGTGACCGCCGTCATTTAGTTTTCTTTTGTCTGTGAGTGGAAGAAAAACCCACACATTTCTTGCTGTAATATGTCTTAACTGATGTTGGTCGACATCAGTTAATACTATTGCAACTTGAATTCAGGTTGAGAAATTAAGATAAAGAAAATTAAAACTGTATCTGATTAGGAATTGGCTGAGTGACTAATCGAAACTCTTAGTGAAGAGAACGCTCGCCGAAGCTTCCACCAACCACTAACCAGATCATGCAAAATAACAGATAATGATTGACACACAGAAGACGGGTTAGTCGATATCCCTGTGAAGGGACCTTTCACCAACATTAATCTGTGGTGTTTCTCATTATCCGTTCATACACACAATGAAAGAGAAAACAAAAAAGTAAGAAAATATTTTTGGTATTGTGTGGGTGTTAAGCACACAATAATTGGACACTAATGGGTTGAAATGTGTAATGGATAGAAATCAGATGAACTGGGCCGAGGCCCAATACATCCATGCAACTTACACAAATCATGAAAGAAAATATTTTTGGAATTTTCAAAATAAAAGGATAGTTCAATTCGAATTATTAGGGTAATTCGAATTGAGAATGCATGAAGAATGAAGTATGATCTTACCCAATTAATCCTTGCAAAGGAATGAGATATCATCTAATTCGAATTGTTGAGCAATTCGAATTAATTCGAATTGGACAACTCGAATTGATGAAGTCCTTTCCTTGCTCAAAATTGACTAAGGCATATACCTCAAGGGGAAAGTGAATTCGAATTGTCCAGCAATTCGAATTAATTCGAATTGGGCAATTCGAATTGGTTAGAGATGGAAAAATAAACCAAGGCATGAAGGGATGACAATGGATACAATGTGGTTTTCAAGCCAATTCGAATTGTTGAGCAATTCGAATAATTCGAATTGGTTGGAAACTACATGAAGAGAATAATTTTTGGGTGTGCAATTCGAATTTCTTAGGCAATTCGAGATAATTCGAATTGCCTCAATTCGAATTACACAATTTCAAACAACAACAATTTTTGTTCTCACAAGTATGGGTTAGGTGAACACTGTACTGTAATGATGAGTTTAGATTTACTAAATCCCTCATCTCACATCAATGTCATTTCACATCCACCCTAGTGAGATTTTCAAAAATTAACAAATACATGTCCAGTGGGTATTGGCCAGATTCAAACCCTATTTCTACAAACAAAGGATCAAAGATCAAAGAGCCTAAAACATCTAGTTATCTAAGAACTGCATGAATAAACTAAGAACACTCAAGTTATCTAAGGTAGCATGAAATAAAATTAGGGCAGGAAGAATAAAACCTAAACATAAATTTTAACAAACCTTAAAAACATCTAAAACCCAAGAACACTTATTTGAAGCTCTAAGGCACTAAATCAAGCCAAAAACCCACCAAACATGCATTTATTAAGTTTGAATGTCAACTAGGACATAATAAATGTAACCTAGTTGAAACAAACAAACATACTAAGCATTTATTTCTAGGGAAAGCATTAAAGAGTGCCAAAACACATGAATAAAACCATTTCTGGAAATTTTCTTGTACTGGCACTTTGAAAGCAAAATAAAGAACCCAAAACCATCATTAGCTTGAAGGTAGGGTTTATTCTAACTAGAAAGCATGTAAAGATATGGAAAATGGCTACTCTAAGGGTTACACGAACTGCTTCTACACTAAACTAAGATCAAAGCATGTAAAGATTACACTACTTGCAAGAAAAATAAACTAAACTAAACTAAACTACCTACCTAACCCTTAAGGGGTATGGAACCTCCTGCTGCTGTTTTTGTCCCAAGCTGCTTTTTGGCCAAAATTCTTGATCTCTTGATTCTGTTGTGGAAGGTCTGCTTTTATAGACAATCTTCAAAACCCTAGGCCCCCCAATGTTGTGCTCATGCTCCACAGCTTTGATGAATTTTTGAGTGCAGTTCGAATTATCTCAACCAATTCGAATTAATTCGAATTGTGAGATCTCTTCCTTGAGCTGGGATTTTGGCCTTCAGTTATCAATTCGAATTGTTAGGATAATTCGAATTGGTCTTTTCTCGAATTGGATGAGGGTTTCTGCTTGGCTTCCTTGCACTTGTTGGCAATTCGAATTGTTTGTGCCAATTCGAATTAATTCGAATTGGACAATTCGAATTGCATCTTCTTCCTGCCTTTGGGTTTCTTCTCTCTTCATTCCCTAATTCGAATTAATTCGAACTTGAACAATTCGAATTAGACTTCTGCATCCCTTCCAACACTTAACCAATTCTTTGCTCTCTTTAGCAATTCGAACTGTTGTGCAATTCGAATTAATTCGAATTGCACAATTCGAATTGTGCTTCAACACTTAGCCAAATTTCAGTTGTGGGATTTTCAATCTTTTTCCCATCTTTTTGGATTTTTGTGGGCTCTTTTATTCTTTTGCCCATCTTTTCATTCCTTTTTCTTTTCTTTTTCCTTTTTTTCATGTTTTTGGATTTTTCTAACACAAATACAATTAAAATTGCATATTTTGTGTCTTTTTGTTACCGGCTCGATGTTTTTACAAACTCGCATTAATCTGTCAAATTCAACTGCTTTCTTATTGAAATAAGATGGAATCACGATCAAAATGTCCGTCTCAGACACGGAAATGGATTGGAAATAATGGACAATTTTGGCCATTATCACCGACCCTTCCGTCCCTCCTTCGGTCGATCTTCCTCAACCTATTACGGATTCTGTCACACCCTCGTCTTCGGTCATTCCGAAACCGACTGGCCCCCCATCTAGTGGTATGATTGTTGATGAAGCCCCCGCCGATCAGGTCCCTTTATCGCCATTTCCTGATCGGCATGTTTTGGACGATTTCTTTTCTCCTGTCTCTCTAGTTTCTCGTCCGTCGGATCTTTCTGTTCACCTTGGCGATTGTTTGGCCAAGCTGTGTAATCTAATCGGCCGGCAATCTGATGTGGAGTTCGTCAACCCTAAACCGATCCTTATTCTCTTGTCTCATCTTGAGCAACAATTTCATGACGAGATGGTGTCTCTGAATCTAAATAGCACTCTTCAGATGATTACGAAGTCTGTCCTCTCAATGGATCAGGAACTCATGGCTCATTTGAAAATGCGGAACAAACTTGCCGCCGAGCGTGAAGCTGCGGCTTCTTCACGAGCCATCTTCGACAATTATTCTGCAGAGTATCGGGCTCAAATGAATAAGTTGTCCGAAGTGGAATCTCAGGAACACAAACAGTCCGAGGACCTTTCTTTGATTCGGTCTGAGATAGCCAAGCTCCAGCGACAAGAGAAGGATTTGGAATTAATTTTGGCTCAAACTAAGCGAAAATCGGCCGATCTGAAACAGTCAATCAAAGCCCTTCGTCAATCGGCCGAGGCTCCCAGGGCCAAAATCTTGGATTCTCAGGAGGATGCCTCTTATCTGGCCATGCGGATCAGTTTCAACGATTTCATTCTTGGTACTTT
Source organism: Hygrophila difformis (assembly GCA_030278955.1). Lineage (NCBI taxonomy): Eukaryota > Viridiplantae > Streptophyta > Magnoliopsida > Lamiales > Acanthaceae > Hygrophila > Hygrophila difformis. The sequence continues at coordinate 9,240 of JAOANR010000197.1, forward strand.
CCAGGAAAAATGGGCCGAAACCCAGTCTCTAGTCGGTCAGCTGGATTCGGCCATCAAAAGCCTTGGTGGGCAAAGTGTTGTTCATGTCTCTTCTCCACATGTTTTATTTCCTTTGGATCCTTCCGAGATAGAGTCCTCCCCTTCGGGCGATAACCCACCTCTGTCAACCATTCCTTCAGGTACTCTGTTCTCTTCCATTTCCTGTTGTGATTCTTCTTTTATGCTCTCTTACTTATTATTCCCCCCCTTTTTTTTTCTCTCCCCTAGGGAAAACTGGTGCTTCCTGTGGTGCTGGTTCATCCACTGTTCGTCTCCCACCTGGTGACGTTGCTGGCCCTTCTTCTTCAGCAAGTCCGAATCTGATGACATCTTCGGTTAATCCTACTATCGCTGCTTCGCGAGGCTTTGATGATGCTGTTCCTTTTGATGACCAGGAAGACCATTAATTTGCTTTTGTGTATCAATTCTGTGTTTTGACTTATTTTTTTTTTGTCAAGTGTGAATTTCGGTCACTTTTTTTTTCTTGACAGTTGTAATCGGCCCTTTTTGGACTATGTTGGCCGATACATTGTACTTGGATTCGTATCTTTTGTATCTTCTGCAATGCGATTCGTATCCCGTTAATTCCACTATTTTCGGTCTCCTTTATTGCTGATTTCTGAATGTTAGCAGCTTTTTCCGGGAATCAGCTGTAACGTTTTCCCATAAATAACATTTACTATTGACCGTTTCTTTCGCCGAGCACCTATCTCTTCCTATAAATACCCGGCATTGTTGATACTTATCTATCACTTCCTTTTCTTTTCTTTTCCTATAACAATATGGATTTCCCTTTTCCCTTGCTCGACTTCCTGTCTCGAGTTCCTCCATGGTCTTCGACAAGTATTCTTGTGCAAGGATTTCCAGACGTGGTACGAAAATCTTTTGCTTGTGCAACACGAGTTCAACTAATGCCCTTTTCACCATGTTCGTGTGGGCGAGGATCTTTATCTGTTATTCCAAATGAAGGTCTCGACGGCTATGCTGGTGTGTCCCTTTTCGACTTTGCGGTTGCATATCCTGTCGGACCTTATCTAATGGGGGGAATAACTACCCCTAGTTATTCCTCCCTCCTTTCCCCCTTCCACCGTTTTTGGGTGACTGCCTCGCTGCACTCCTCCTTCTTCTGCCTGAGGTCGTGCGGATGCTGTACCCGAGTTTGACTTCTACCTCTGGGACGTTGTACTCTTCGTTCTATCGTATCCAAGAGTAGAAGTTCGGTGGTCGGACCTAAATCGGCAATACTGTTCTGGGGCAAGCAACTGTGCCCTGCTTCTGTCTTGCCGATAGTTTTAGCGGCATTTCTACAAGGCTGAGTGTCTTTCGAGGACCTTTCCCTTGTATATGCCTGTTTAGTATAGGACGTTTCCCTTGTATATTGTAATTTCGGGCTATCGACGCCGCTTTCGGCCGAAGTAGCACTCTTTTTGTACTTATTCGTTCATGCAATAAAATCTTTACTTTTTCGCATCACTTAATGTTTAATCCCATACTGATGGATAATATTTCTTCATGTATCTTGCATTTACTGGATTTGACATCTGCTCACCATTTTCGTCCACCAAAATATATGCTCCATTCGGTAATTTGGTCTGAACAATAAATGGTCCCTCCCAATTGGAACTCCACTTACCTAATCGGCCATCCTTCTGCTTGGGTGGCCATATAACTTTCCAAACTAAATCTCCAACTTCAAACCGCTTAAGACGAATTCGCTTATTGTACCAATCGGCCATAATATCTTTGTTTTTCTGTAAATTCTCAAAGGCTTGCATCCGATTGGAATTAATTTCCAATAACTCATCTTTCATCGCACAATCGTACTGTTCGGCCGACATTGAATCCGCTTGGCTTGTTCTCAAAGTCGGCACTGTTATTTCGGCTGGCAACACTGCATCCATTTCATAAGTCAGCCGAAATGGTGTAAACCCAGTAGCTGAAGTTTTAGCATTTCGATAAGCCCACAATGCTTCAGATAACTTCTCATGCCATTTTCATGGTTGGTCTTCGATCATTTTCTTTATAATTCCTATCAGCTGTTTGTTTGTGGCCTCTGCTTGTCCATTTCCTTGTGGGTAATATGGTGACGAATGCACAATTTTTATTCCGTATTCATCTGCAAAGGCCTTGACTTTTTCTCCCACAAATACAGTTCCTCTATCTGTTAGAATCGTCTGTGGGATCCCGAATCTATAAATCAATTGTCTCTTGATAAACTCGATCACCTCCTCTTGTGAAATACTGACATACGCCTGAGCTTCGGCCCATTTCGTGAAGTAATCTGTTGCCACTAGCACGAACTCATGTCTTTTCGACGAAGAGGGATGAACTTTTCCTATGATGTCCATGGCCCATCCTCTGAATGGTCATGGTTTGATCATTATGTGTAATTCTTCGGCCGGTAACTTCTGAATCGGCCCATGTTTTTGACATTCGCTGCATCCTCTCGCATATTTTTCACAATCAGGACCCATATTCGGCCAATAATATCCCAGCCGAATAATACTCCACTTCATCGATTTTCCTGCCCGATGTGCACCACATATTCCTTCATGAACCTCTCCCATTACCCTTCTGGCGTCTTCTTCTCCGACACATCTGAGCAATACTCCATCAATAGCACGCTTGAATAATAATCCTCCTATTATGACGTAATCCATCGCTTTCCGTTTTTCGGCTGGATTAGCCTCCGAAGGATCTTCTAATGTCTGTGCTATCTCCTTTATCCATTCGGCCTTCTCTGTTTCGGCCAAATGTACTTCCACATTTCCTGCTATCGGCATCAACCGATATCTAGCTGCATGTTGAGCCAATTCATTGGCCACTTCGTTCTTTTCTCTCGGGATATATTCAATATATACCTCATCGAATTCTTCTAACAAATTAACCGCTTCTTCGTACAATCTAATCAACTGAGAACTCTTAACCGAAAAATCGCCTAATAATTGCTGAACAACTACTTGTGAGTCCCCTCTGATAATGATTGCTCTGACTCCTTCTTCTATCAACCGTTGTAATCCCGAAATCAACGCTTTATATTCAGCTTGGTTATTCGTATATGACTCTGGCAATTGCACGAAATACTTGTATACCTTGCCCTCCGGTGTTTGTAGGGTAAACCCTGCTCCGACTCCTGAAGCGGCTTTAGAACCATCAAACGTCATCACCCATGGTTGCAAGTATACAACCTATCTCATCGACTTCTTTCGGCCGATCTTGACGATCGATATCATCGGTCATCGGATGTATCACATGATCAGCCAAAAAATCGGCTACAATCTGTCCTTTCATAGCCCTCAAAGGTTGATATCTCAAATCGTATGCATTTAATTTCATGGCCCATTTGGCCATTCTTCGGCTACTGACTAGATCATTCATCATAATCTTAACTATGTCAACCGAAGCCACCACTATCACTTGCCTCGGTTGAATATAATATTCTAATTTCTGGCATGCATGATAAAGACTTAAACATAATTTATGAATCGGCGAGTACCTTACTTCGGCGTCCCTTAGGATTCGACTAAGATAGTAAATCGCCCGATCCCTTCCTTCATCATCTTCTTGCGCCAATAATGCTCCAATAGATTCTTCGGCCGCTGCTATATACAACTTCAATGGCCGTCCTAAAATCGGAGGAACCAACACAAGTGGATTCATCAAATCTTGTTTCAACTGTTCGAAGGCCTTTTGTTGGTCGACTCCCCATTTGAACTCCTCTTCCTTCTTCAACCTCAATAAGTCGGTTAGTGGTTTCGACTTTCCAGCCGCATTTGCTAAGAATCGTCTCAGGAAACCGATCTTTCCAAGAAACTTCTGTAGACTCTTCTTATCATGTGGAGGTTTGGCTTCTTGAATAGCCCTGGTCTTGTTCGCATCAACTTCTATTCCTTTGTTATGTACCAGGAACCCGAGAAAATTTCCTGCCTGTACTCCGAAAGCACACTTGGCTGGATTCATCTTGACTCCGTGCAGCCTCATCCTTATGAACACCTTTCGCAAATCGTTCAAGTGGCTTTCGATATCTTTGGATCTGACCATGACGTCGTCGATATACACTTCAACACAATCCCCTATGAGGTCATGGAAAACATAGTTCATGGCTCTCTGGTATGTAGCTCCTGCATTCTTTAGTCCGAACGGCATCACCACCCATTCGTATATCCCTATAGCACCAGGGCACCGAAATGCAGTCTTGTGAATATCTTCTTCGGCCATAAAAATTTGGTTGTATCCCGAATATCCATCCATGAAGGATAACATTCCCTGTTTTGCGGCCGAATCAATCAACAAGTCAACAATAGGCATCATATACTCATCTTTTGGAGTGGCTATATTAAGATTCCTGAAATCAATACAAACTCTCAATTTTCCATTCTTCTTTATTACAGGAACAATATTTGATAGCCATTCTACATATTTAGCTGGCCTAACAAACCCGGCCGCTAATAATTTCTCTATTTCTTCTTTTATTTTTGGGACTATTTCGGGCGCTGCCCTCCTGGCCGGCTGTTTATGCGGCCTGAACCCTTCTTTGATAGGCAATCTGTGCTCCACAATCGATCGCTCCAATCCTGGCATCTCTGTATAATCCCATGCGAAACAATCCTTGAACTCGATTAGAACCTCCTTGAATCGGCTTGTCATCTGCTGATCTAAATTTGCACTTAACGGGATCTCCCTCGGGTGCTCATCTGTACCAACATTGACCATTTTCAAGGGGTCTTGAGCTTTGAAATCCGGTGTTCGTTTTGGAATTGCATCTATTAAGTCGCTCCATCCTGCTTTGTTGTCTGAAACTACGAGTTCGGCCGATTCGAACTCGATCGCTTGATTCGGTTGTGCATCCATCATTTACTTTCTTTTTCGACTGGCCGTTCATCGGCCTGATATCTGATCTCAAACCCCAAATCTGTCCAATCACACTCGACCACCTGCGGGTACCGATCCCCTGGGTTCCTCGTATAACACCGCATCAATTCGGCCGGCTGAGCTGACTGGAAACGGAGGTTGATCACCATCTACTTCTTCCACTGTGCCATCCTTTTTCCAGAACCATACTTTCTGGTGAAGCGTTGATGGCAAACATCGGGATGTATGAATCCAGCATCGGCCTAGTAGGGCCGCATATGGGACTTCTGCATCTACCACAAAAAACATGGTCGGAATCGAGATCGTTCCGACCGTTACATCCACTAGAATACACCCTTCAGCCGCAGTCTGAGCTCCCACAAACTCATTACCTTCATTCTCGTAGGGAGTAAATCTTCCTTCGAACGGCCTATCTTTGTCAATGTGGATAACGGCATGATATTAACAGTGGCTCCACCGTCGATAAACATTCTTCTGAGAGGTCTCCCATTGACCCAACCTCTAACGTATAAAGGCCTCACATGTTGAGACATTTTCGCTGTTGGAGGCAAAATCGTGCCTGGTTGAGCTTCTGGAACGAATGCTTTATATCCTTCTTCAAATGATTTCTCTATTTCGGCTTCCGGCCGAAATACCTCAAGTTTATCGAAACAAAAATCCACTATAGGTTCTTCATCACCATAGTATTCCCCCTCCTTCTGACAGAAAACCACAGCTGGTTCAGAATCCGACCAGTACTCCTCCTTTTCTTCGGTGGTCACCGTCACCATATTCGCGCGAGATCCGAAGTCGAACTTAAACTGCCCGACAGGGAGTGAATCATTATTCGGAATGATAGTTGTCTTTGGTTTCCATTCCCTGGTTCGGACTGGTCTAGGCTTCCATTCTTCTTTCGATTTCGGCTGCTCACTTTCAATTTTCGGCTGTATTACTTTCGGCCGAAATTCAGTTTTGTTCTTTAGCCGATCCTGTCCTTCTTTCGGCTTCCTCTCTTCTTTCAATTCGGACTTCAAACGAGCCGAAAATACCCTATTGAGTATTCTTCCTTCCGAAAACGAACAGTCATCTGGGAAGTCCTCTTCCATATGCATCATATCGTACTCCTCTTGCTCAGAAACAGCAGCTGCTTTAAGCCGTTGCATTCTTCGTTTGAAAGTACGATATGATCCCTTTCCTTTCGGGACTTTTCTCTCCTCTGCGCTCCAGGCTGAATGGTCAGACCGGCGTTGGCCGAAATGCCTTCTTTCTGGAGAATTTTGGACCCATCGGCCTACCTGAGTATTTGCTGGTGGCCTTCTGAGCTTCTTCATTTCGGGACCCACAGCTTCTTCAGGGACTGTGATCTGAATCACAGTCTTTCCATTCTGCTTGTCAGCTGTTAACTTCATCTCTGAATCTCATCCGTTAGTTATGATTTTCAACGTTGGCCTCTCGCTCTTATCTCCGATCTCGGTCTCCTGATGTCTCTCCGATTGCTTGATCCACTCTTTTACCTCATAATTTCCCAATCGGTCAAAAACATCTGTAACTTTCTCTTTTCCCTTCGGAGATCCTAATCTTTTCCATACTCCCGACTTCTGAGCCGATGGCCGATCCCCAAGCCGATCGTGCACAGGACTCTTGCTAGATGATGTTTGATCCCCCAATCGGTCATGCACAGATCTATTCTGGTCGGGCTGCACCATCACCATGTTGGCAACAGGGAACGGATTCTTATCAATCGCCATAAGCCTATCTGGGAACTTCAACTTCCCATCATCGACATGTTTCTGAATCAGCTTCCTAAAATGTCCACAAACTGCCGTGGAATGAGTAGCTGATCCATGGAATCTGCACCATCCGGCTTCCAACTGATCCTTGGTAGGCTGTGGATGGTTTCCTTTAAACTCTAGCAATCCGTTCTTCTGGCAATAATCAAATATTTCGTCCATTTGTGACAAGTCGAAAGAGTAAAACCTTTGAGATTCATCTCCTCCTTCTTTCTCCTTGCCTCTGGCTGGCCGAAGTGCTGGACAAGTCATAGGCTTTTTTATGATTAACTCTGCCCTTGCAACTTCGGCTAATGCGGGAACGTCATCCGTGTTGTACTCTTCCTGGACTTCACATCTATCCAGAGATTCAGCAAATGAGGCAGCTGACTGGATAGGTTGTGATCTTCCACTTTGACTTCGGCTTGATTTGAAAGCCGCTTGTTCTGCCAAATAAGTCTCCATCCTTATAGCTTCAGCCGTTAATTCGGCTACAGTCCTTGGTCTTGTTACCATCAATCTATCCTTGATAGCAAACTTCAAATTCTGCTTCAAGATTTGAATATATTCATGCTCCGGTAGCATTGTTTTCATCTGAGCCTTCACTGCATAAAACCTTTCAATGAATTCAGTAACCGATTCAGACGCCTTCTGCTTGGTTGACGTCAGATCAACTACCGAAACTTCAGGACTGGTATTATAGAATCGGTCATGGAATAACCGCTCCATTTCGGCCCAAGTATTGACCGATCCCGCTGGAAAATTAATGTACCACTCAAATGCTGGACCAGTCAACGACAAGCTGAACAATATCAGCTTGTGAAAATCATTTTGCGCGATTCTGGTGCATTGAGCTGTAAATCGGCCAATATGCTCAATTGTAGAGCGGCCGACTTCTCCAGAAAAAGTGTTAAAATCTGGAACCTTTACCCCTCTAGGCAGCGGATACTGCTCCTCAATGTAATCTGGATAAGGTTTCCGATACATCGGCCTATTCTCCTGGCCGATGATATTCCCAAACTGTGTACGAATAATCTCAGCAATGAGCTCTCTGTCAACCAGTTGTGGTGGATTCTGCTGATGTGGTGCGTATTGTTGTTGAACCACTGGAGCAGGTGGTTGAACAGTTGGTTGAGGCGGTTGATTCTGTTGCTGATCGTACCTTTGCTGCGGAGGAACAAAAGGCCGAGCTCCGTGCCCTCCTGGCGGCCGAAAGGCCTGCTGTTGAAAATTGTGAGGATTTTGCATCGCAGGTGGTGGATTTTGCGCCGCTGGGGCTTGCTGCGTTCCCATCGGATACATGTTCCTCGCTATTTCAGCTCTGAACATTGCTGGCATCGCTGCCAGGATATTTCCTTCAATTTGGCGAACCAAATTAGTAACCGCCGCTTCCACCATAAATTGAACCTGATCTCGGAATCGCGGGGTTAAATCATCGTTTGAAAACTCCTGATTGTGGAAGTGTGATGGTCCGGGGAACCCTAGGGGGAATTCTCCGGCTTCTGGTGCACGTTCTTCCTGAATCGGCGGCAAATCAGTCCTCGCCGCCGTGTTTACTGCTGGAGTTGCTTGTTCGAATGCCATTTCGTGTCCCACTGGGCGTGCCACTGTTTGGCTTGGGTTGAGCCAAGGACCTTTTTCTCCTCAAGGGAGGCTATCGGAAAAGGATCAAACCGATTACGGGTCCGAATTAACAATAATGCGCCCACAATTGACTGAATCTTCTTTGAATTGATAAAAAATAACAAGATACAACGGAGAATCTGCCTGTTGTTGAGAAACAACGGCGGAATTCACCAAAAACAGGGAACCAAACTACCAGCTGCTAAGGAGCAACGGTGGATTTGGAAATGGTAACCACTACAAACTAGGCTAGATTCTAAGGAAAGCTGTAAAGGAAAGCTGTAAAGAAAACAGTAAAGATAACAAGGAATTAAATTTGAAAAAAGGAATATGGGGGTGGGATTGATCTCTCTGATTTTGTGTGTGTCGACCCCTATTTATAGCCGGAGCTGGAGTAACCGCTCTCCGGCCGATCCTTACGAGCCGAATTCTTTCTTTCTTCATTTCGGTTGTTTTGGTTTCGGCTGTTCCTTCCCTATTTCGGCCGAAATCTCTGTCAGCCTCGGTTCCCTTCCTTCGGTTTGCTATGGACTTTCGGCCTTACTGATCTTAAGCCCATCTTTCTCTGGAACTCTCTCTGCTGGCCTATATTTTTATGGCCCAATAACTCTTCACGGCCCATCATTTCGTATGGCCCCAACAAACTGTCAAGTCGCTGAAATATACGTAGGTTGTTATCGCTGAAAATATTGTCGTATGTCGCTGAAATACACTTAGTCCATCGCTGAAATACACAGAAGCCGCGCTGAACACATTATGTCTGTCGCTGAAATATTAACAAATCGCTGAAATGTATACAAATTGTCGCTGAAATATACTAAGTATATTTTGAAGTACAAATTGTCGCTGAAATGTACTAAGTATATTTTGAAGTAATATGACAAAATTACATTTTTACCCTTTAAGTTAATCTCAACCGTCGATTTACAAAGTGAATCAACGTTTATGGGAGACCGCAGTACATCAAGACAAATATCTTGATTGCTCCGTAACTTCACCCATATTTTTTTCTTACATAGCTGTGATAAAAATTTGAATCAAAGTTAAACAGTGAATAGTATCAAATAGTGCTATGTTGCATTTATAATAGGATGGAGGTACTATTATTATTAGGGCACGGTTTAGGTGCGGACTAAATTTGTCCACGCGGTGAAGATATCAAATCCCATCCGTTGAATTAAATCTAACGACTATAAATTAAAAAAGGATAAAATTGTAAAAAAAGAAGTGTAATGGTTACTTCACTTACCAAATTCGTTGAATATACTATATTATGTCGCTGAGATATGCATAACATGTCGCTGAGATATGCATAATATGTCGCTAAAATATACGATATCAAGTCGCTGAAAATACGCATTTGCATGTCGCTGAATTGTATATGCATTGTCGCTGAAATATACATGTCATGTCGCTGAATTGTACGGGCTCCGTCGCTGAGATGTGTTTCAAATGCGTAGAGCTATGTCGCTAAAATGTATGTTGCTAAATGAAAAAAATAATGTCGCTGAATTGCATATGCCGCGTCGCTGAATCAGGTTGGCTCCGTCGCTGAGTTGATTATGCCATGTTGCTGAATTGTATATCCTATGTTGCGATACAATAATGTCGCTGAATTGCATAGGCTGCGTCCCTGAATTGGATTGGCACCGTCGCTGAGTCGTGTATGCCATTTCGCTGAATTAAATATCTAACAAGTAAAGTTACGAAACTAACCCTACAAACAGTCTCAACCGTTGGATGATAAAAATTGATCAATGGTGGAAAAATACATCCGCAAGTCTGCACAACAAATTCATCCGCACCATAACATCGATCTTATTATTAAGATAAGAAACAAAAATGATGAAACAAATTAATGTTCTATAAGCAAATGGCTCGATTTGAGCCTTTGTGTATGCATAGTTATACTTTGACAAAGACAACCCTTCAATGCCCACCCGATTCTTGAGGGATTATTCTTAAACTCAATGAGTCATGGAGATACCAAAAAAATAAAATAAAATTAATGTTCTATAATTTAGTGTTATTATTATATTTCTAAAGGTATTATGGTAACTTGACTTAGTTGTCAACTCCTCAATTCACAATAATTTTTATTTTTCCTTTAAATCTTTTATAATTGTCTGATGTGAACTCTCATAATCTTCTTTGGTAAAAATTTTAGAATTTCATGCAAGCAAATTTTTTAGAGGAAAATAAAAATTAGAACAAGGCTTTTTATATATTTTTGGATGATCCTAAATTGTGCAAGGTAAAATCCAAAGGATTGGATCATATTCCAAGAACATGTGTGTATTAAGATTTATTTCTGCTGCTGGTTTATGCTTTAGACCATCCCTATCCATGATCCCAAATGGTAGACCTAACCTTCCACATCATCATTTATTTAAAAAAAAAAAAATCAATGGTGGTTGGGTTGGGAAGGTTGGCCATGGCCAACCTTGAGACCACTTGGTCTCTTTCATTTGACCAATGGGATTGAGACACTTGTCTCAATTTCATTGGTCAAGTGATTTTTTTTTTAATTCATATAATAAAATGATTATATCTTTTATATAAATAAATAAATATAATTTTAAAATATACCAAATTTTATGATTTTTCATTCTCTACAAATAGAGACCACTCTTGATATATTTTTATTTTTAGGTGAATACCAGGGTATCCCCAGACCACATTGGACCCAAGACTAATCCCTCGAGAATCTGCAAGGACAATTAAGGGCGCCTCTCCCAAAGCAGTTTTTTGCATACACATGGCTCGAACCCGAGACCTTGCTTAAGCGACTAGAGCCCCCATCCACTCAAGCCAACTGCTGTTGGTCTCTTGATATATTTTTATTAAATACACATAATATATTTAACCCATTTTAAAATTTATATAAAATAAAATAAATAAAAACACATATTAATATTTTAGATTTTTATACTTTAAAAATAAGATAAATATTTTATATTTTTGATACATTAATTTTTTATATTTCAACATAATTTAAAATTGTACAAATTAAAATAATCATATAGTATAGTATTGTGGTTGGATGGTTGGGTGGTTATTGATAAAGTATATAAAATTGTAGTGGTTGGGTTGGAGTGGATATTGATGAGTTGGATGGGAGAGAAATTAATTAAATAATGAGATGCTTGGATGGTTGGGTGGTTGGGATGGTTATGGATAGAGGTAGTCTTAGAGGTAGTCTTTCTTTATCCTTAAAAAACTTGTTACTTTTACTCTTCTTTCCCCTTCTATATTGCAGGAATAAAAGACATCTAATTGTTGGAGCCCACTATGGTATCTTCGAAACAAAATATGAAAACACGTTGTGACAAAATAAAATTTTATTCTCTGATCGAAGATTGAAATTGTCAGTAAAAATCCAAAGCGCTCAATCCTTTTTTTTTTTTTTTTAATAACAATAAATACTTTTATATATATAAATGCAAAGGGTAATACTTTTTTTTTTAAAAAAAAATGCAAAGGGTAATATATAGTGACAGTTGAAGGATAAAGATGCGGCCGGCCATGCCATTTGCCATATTGCCATTACGCCGGCAAAAAACTGCAGAAATGGGGGCCTGTCTTTCCACAAGAATATATTATTATTATTATTATTATTATTATTATTATTATTAGGAATGTACTGAAAAGTATTTTAAACCACCCATTTTTTACATTTTGGTATCAAGAGTGATTATCGAATCGAGCTCGAGCATATATTAATAAAATTTAAAGCTCTAGCTTGAATTTTACTAGGTTAGATAATTTAAATTTTAATTAACAGTTTTGCTCATTATACTGTAAAATATAAGTTTGTTAATCTTGAAAGCTTAAAAAATGTCTAATATTTTTTTATTTTTATAAATTTCTTAAATTTAATAATTTTATCGAGGCTATTGAGTCGAGCTTTCATCACCTCTATTTACTACAAAACTTTTAAGTTTTTACCATTAGTAAATTATACTGTATATGACATATTATTATGTAATGCATGTACACCATATTCCAAATTTGTAATACACTTGTCAAATTGCCTATAAAAGTAGGCATGACAATTAATAATATGCATTATTAGAAAAATTCTGAATCATTCGCTAATGAAATTTGGTTACTAAAATTTTAATCATTTACAAATTTCAATTATAAATCAGTTACTAACTTCTTTTATGATGGAATTTTACTAAACTTTGTTCCATAGTTAAAATAAAAATTATTTTAATGATGGAATAATATTTTCCTCTCCTTGATCTCACCTTTGACACGTCACACACCTGCAATTTCCATATTTTACAGACTAGAGCATCTTACACAACTACATGCGTACATAATACATTCGTATATATTACAGACACATATACATTCTATTATATACGTATCTATTTAATCATCCTCCACAACCGTATAAATGGGCTTTTTCCTATTAAATATTTTAGTTGAATCGATGGTGACCATCGCACTTCCATTTTTTCAAATGCCTAAAGGCTAAATCGATGTCATATGATAGGCTTCCAATAAAATTTTTTGAGAAAGAGATTAGTTAGATGTGATATTTCATTTCAAAGTTGTGAATTATTCTTTTGCCCACTCATATATGTCACTTTTCTATTTTAACGCTCGAAATTTAATTTGGTCATTAATAAAATTGGCAATCGAAATTTATTAACTACTATGAAATATTCCACCCGTTTTAAAATAAATGTAACATAAAGAAATGACACGATATTTAATGCAAGGAACAAAAGTACTTTAGTCAGAGTTTTATACCTTTAAAATCATTCTATATATGGTAGTATAACATTTATTATGAAACACTCAACAAAAAAAGTGTTACATTTAAAAAGAAATGGAGGAGGAAGTATTTAGCAACCACATTGAATAGCTAAAAAAAACTTTTGTGAAACAATAGTGTCAGCAAATTATTTCAGAATAACTTCCTCTTCTTTCAAAAGCAACTCCTACCTACTTAAAATATAGTACTCCCTCCGTCCCAATATAAGTGGCCCCTTTCTTTTGGGCACGTGAATTTAGGTAGTGGGATTTAGTAGTTAAAGTGGTGTGAGTAAATTTGACTAATTCGTCCATCTAATTTATAATGGTTACATTTGACTTTTAACCATATTTATTATTTAATTTTGACTTAATGTTATCGTAACGATGTAGAAAGACAAAAATAGTCAAGTGTGATCTTGTTGGAATCGTCTAATCATATAGTTTTAGAATATATATTTTATATAATTTTTATTTATACCCATTTTGAGATATTAATGGTTAAACATATATAGGGACTTTTTGCAGAAAGTATAATTGTCATTATTGTGGAGTTTTTAATCATGTTTATGTTAATCTAATTTACTTAAAAGGGAAAGTGGCCACTTTTAATGGGACACCCCAAAAAGGAATAGTGACCATTTTTAATGGGACGGAGGGAGTACTACGTAATAAACACAACAAATAATTGAAAATAATTTTAGATGATTTATATATATTTTTATGTAGAAAATAGATGTTGATTTGACTTTACATAGATATATGAAGTGTGTATATATATATATATATATATATCATTGAACATTCGCCAGTTGTAAAGCTAAAGAAGCTTAGAAAAGTGAAATAATTATCCATATGATAAAATAATTAAAGGCAGAAGAGAGAATGCATGAACCCATAGTATATTTGCTCTTTCTGAGGTCACATTTATATGTCAACAAGAATTTTTCCTCTTTACGTTTTTTTTTTGGCCAACTCCATAGCATAATCAATCTTCCACACTCGAAAAAAGGGTTTTTTTTTTTTTTTTTTTTTTTTTTTTTTTTTTTTTTTTTTTTTCCCATCGGGCCTCCCCTGACAATGTAAAGTTTGTTCAGTAGTTGAAGGGTTGGCCCAAGTTTCACTTGGGCTTTAAATTTCATCGAATCATCTCTAAAAGTATAGTTCTATCATGCATGATTTTAAGATATATTGTAATTTACAAATTTAAACCCAATCATTATCCGCTCGAAATAAAAATTATTCAAGTAAAACCTAAATACACAAGCCACTTCATTTGAATCGGTGGTTATTTATTTATCTATAATATAAACTGGGAAACACAAGCTATTCATATACTACTAGGAGTGGATCAAGGTTTGGTGTATTGATTAAATTCTTTGTTTTCTAATTTAAGGACTGGGGTTTGATCTATATACTGCCCCCTATTCCCTCCCCTAATTTACTTTTTGTTAAAAAATGGTTGTTTAATTCCTGATTTATCAAAAAAATGCTACAAGAAAAAAGAGAGCGAAATGAAAGTGTTGAGGATCGAACCTCAATCTTAAACCATTGTGACCTCCATCAAAAGGGTCATTCTCATCTTCCGAATTCAATGATTTGAAAGATGGAGGTTAGTGATCTACTTTGTTTGTTTTTGTTTTTGTTTTTGTTTTTTTGTTTTTTTTGCTTTTTTGTTTTTTTCTTTTTTTCTTTTTTGGGGCATGGATCTCCCATTGCCAGACTAATCTCGCTTGAGTGTAAATTCAAGGATTAAAATGATTATCTCCCACGATGTCATTGCAGGAGATTGAACCATAACATATTTTACCAAAGCCAACCCCAATCACAACTGCAGTAACCATCGATTGGTAAATATGCAGTTTTGACACATTATATTTTGAAAATAATTAAAAAATTATAAAAATTCATGCAAATTACGTATGAATTTGAAAATTTGAAAATTTATTATATGGGAATTTAAAGAATACATATTATGATTAAATACTAATTCAATAAATAAAACATTAATTTTTTCAATGATGATCTAAGAGATATTGAATTGAAACAATAGGAAAGTGTGTATACAATGATAGATCAAAACCAAATAGTATATTACAAGAGAATCAAGCCTTAGAAAGATATGCCATAAATATAATATAATATAATAATATTATTTACTAATATCCTCCTATTACGGAGGACGGCGATAGGGACATGGATCAGCCTGACATCCCGTCTCTACAGCCGATTACTGATCAAGAATATGAAAGCCTACAGAAGTGCTATACACTGGAGGAAGTGGGACAGGCGGCGTCGCAAGGGAGCTCCTTCTCGGCCCCAGGCCCTGATGGACTCCCGAGCCTCTTTTATAACCAATATTGGGACGTGGTAGGGCAGTCGGTGTTTTCTTTTGTGCAACAGGCTGTGACTGAATTTATCATTCCGCCGGAAGTTACACGAGCTCATATTTGCCTCATTCCAAAAGTGTCGCCCCCGATGGAATTTAAACAATTTAGGCCAATCACGTTATGTAATGTGATTTACAAAATACTCACTAAAGTATTGGTGAATCGAATTAGGCCAATTCTGAAGGCCCATATCTCTCATCATCAGTCAGCTTTTCTTCCTGGCCGGGGAACGATTGATAATGCAGTGACTCTACAGGAGCTAGTAGGTCATTTATCAGGAAGGGCAGGCCGCATCCAAGGAGTGATCCTCAAAATAGATATCGAAAAAGCCTATGATAATGTGAATTGGGGGTTTTTGGAACAGTGCCTACTGGAGCTACATTTTCCTCCGCCTCTGGTGAGAATAATTATGGTATGTGTTACGTCACCTTCATTTTCAATCCTATGGAATGGCCAACAACTTGAGGAATTTCGGCCTAGCAAGGGGCTTCGACAAGGGGATCCCTTGTCGCCATACCTTTTCTTGATAGTTATGGAGAAACTTTCCATGCTTATCCAGCAACTTGTTCAACAAGGGAGTTGGAGGCCGATACAACTGACAAATGAGGGAATTGGCATATCGCACCTCCTTTTTGCCGATGACCTCATCTTATGCTCAATGATGGATAGAGAGAGCATTCAACAAATTGCTATAGCGTTGGACAAGTTTGGCAGCAAGTCTGGTCTGCGTCTAAATCCACAGAAATCTTCAGTGTTGATCCCTCCTTGTGTATCTATGGAGAATAGGAATTGGATTATCTCCACGCTGGGTATGGCCGCGGTAGAAAATTTGGGAACCTATTTAGGGTTTCCTATGATCATGGGGCGGCAGAGAAGATCTCATTTTGATTTCATCCTTGAAAAATGGACAAGAGACTTGAAGGTTGGGCTTCTAAGTTACTCAATAAGGCCGGGCGGATCACACTATGTCGGTCTGTACTAGCTGCAATTCCATCGTATTTTATGCAGCTGCATTGGTTTCCAGAGGCGACATGTGAAGCGATTGATAGAAGGATCAACCGGTTTATATGGAAGGACCGGAAAGGCAAAGGATTATTTCTAGTGAAATGGGATAGGGTGGCATCTCCTCGGCAATGTGGGGGGCTGGGGCTAAGACGTGCCCGACTGATGAACATCTCCCTTCTTGGGAAACTGATCTGGGGAGCCATGTATTCTCCAGCAAAGCCGTGGGTTCAATTGGTGCAGCAAGGCTTTGATTATGCGACTTTGAGTGTTGCTCAGGGAGGGACACGATCGAAGATGCTCCAGGTTTTGAAGAAGGTCATTCCTCATCTAAAGAATGGGTTCATTCTGAGGATTGGGAAAGGAGACTCTTCATTTTGGTTCTCCCCGTGGTGGAGGAAATAGCAGCTGGGGCCTCGGCTACCGTATGTAGACACACAGGACTTACATCTGCAAATCCGGGACGTGCTCAAGGATGGTGCGTGGGATTGGCATAGGCTATACTCTATCCTGCCAGTGGAATTGAAGAACGAGATTGAAAGCTCGCCACCTCCCATCCTACAGGAGGACTCCAGCGACATGTGGATATGGGAGGGAACGTCGACGGGCTTATACTCGGTGGGATCGGCGTACCAGCATCTTTGTAGGGCTACCCCATCGAATGGCTGGAAGTGGCTTTGGCAAGTATGTATTCCGGAAAAGGTCAGTATGTGTAACACCCCGGTTTTTGGTCACCCAGGTCGGGATGTCACCGCCACATCTCCCTAGTAAGACACGGTTTCTCCGAGCTTACTAAAGAGATGCAAGGCTAGGTATTGCAGGATTTAAAACATTTAAAGCATTCAAAATAGCCCATACAATATAATTCGAAATTAATAATAGCATAGCGCAGCGGAAATATTTAGTTTAGTACAGTATCGCAGCGGAAAATTTAAAAAGGGCCGACATGGCCAAAACACGGGTTAAACAGGCCCGTTCATAATATAGTCTAAGTACGAAATTTAAAAGCAAAATAACAATTCCCAAATCCCATGCATGATTCGTGCTCATACAGGCTCATTCCACATATTCTGTAAAGAAAGGAATAAAAATGGTTTTGGTCAGCAAAATTGCTGAGTAAGTTAACACATGCATGATCGTAGGGTTTAAAAGCCATAAATTTAATAATTTAACAAAAGCATGATAATAACATAATATTTAATTTCATCTAATCCATATCCAATAGCATAATTTATCTCAGGCTCTATTTAATAACACATATCACATGGTTCAAGATAATAGCCATAATTTAAATAAAGCATTTAAATAATTTAATTTGACAACAATATCATTTAATCTAGTTTAATTTAATTTAGAATCCCCATTACATTCCCGATTTGGTATTTCAAAGTTTCACGATAAAAATCGCGATGTCAACAAGTTTAGCCGGTAGCCCGGCGACCGCAGCCGTATCAGCCATACCCAGTACCACTCCGGAGCCTCGGGAAACCCATACGGATATTCACGAGAGTGTAGGCTCTATATTTCGCCGTTTTGGCAATATCACATTTCAAGTATAGCGCGCGGGGTCACCATCGTCCATTACGGCACGAAGTGAATCGTTAGGGGGCACCCTGCAGAGCACTCACCCCTAATTTTAATTTATCAAGTTTGTAAGGGGATTTAGTTTTTAAAATCTGCCTTCCATTGTATTAATTTAGAAACAATATCTCAATTCGTTCAACCCTAAAGGTTAATTCCATGTTTCAACAAGATTTCAAGATTTCGTTTCGGTAAATCACAGTTTACTCCAAAATTCGTCTAAAATCAGATTTAATTCCAAAAATTCCAAAATTTCATATCTGACTCGGAAACATCAAGATCTACAACTTTCGTGTTTTAACTTTTTCAATCCGAGATACCTAAGTAGGTCAAAATCGCCAATTTTCGCATAAGAAGAAATCTGTCCGAGTTTAACATGTCACAGTTTAAAGATTTCAGATTCTAACATATCAATTCAACTCCAAACTTAATGAAATTTGACAGGGATCATCTTAAGACATTTAGCTACAACTTTCATGTTTGGCCAAAGATCTAAAACAGCCTAGATCCTATGTCAAAAACGAGATCAAGATCATTCCTAAGTTCTGTCCAAGATTTCAAGATCTAGAATCAAACAGTTCGGTTTCAACGGGTTTTCACATACCACATCAACTCCACAAATTCTCAAATTTTTACAGTAGCTAGGTCTAAGTCTTAGGAACGTTTTTCGTGTTTTACGTTTTTCCGTTTGAGTTCATTTTAAGGGTCGGAAAAATTCACCAAATCTGTTGCGTCGGTAGAAAAACAAAAGTGGACAGATTTATGGTTCTTGTTGAATCTTTTAGGTTTCGAATGTTTTAAAATCTCCCAAAACCATGTAAGGTTAACTTACAGTGTCTATGAACGTCGGGAATGTCTAGTTCGGAGGCGTGGCTTCCAGATCACCGTTTCTCCTCTCCGTTCGTCGGGTTCTACGATCTAGATTCGATACGGGGTGTAGAAAGAAAAGAATCGAAGTTAGAATCCGTTTTCGGATAGAAACGTGAAAAGATTTATTGGACTAGAGCTTACCACAACGTTTGGAGACCTTGGATTTTCGTCCAAGCTGCTGCCTCCGTTTGGTGCTTTCCGTCGACTCCGAATTTAGGGTTTCGAACGTATAGGAGATTGTAGGGTTTTTGTAAACTTGTTTGGGGCTCCCAAGGGGCTTATTTATAGAATTCTTAATCCCTAGGGCGTCCACAACCGACCTAGAAGTCTGGAGTCGAGAGATGTTCAACCGAAAGTCGAAAAATCCGCGTTCGGGCGAGAGATTCACGCAACAAACGAATCTGTGAAGTGGCGCGGTCGTGGCGCGCTAAAGCCACTTCACCGCGCGGCCACCGCGCCGACTTCGCCTGGACTTCGGTCCGGGCGGGTCGTGCGATCCGTCGTGCTTTTCCGCCTCTCTTTCGGGTTTCTATCGCTCTATGCTCCCGAATTCCGATTTCCGGGGTATATTCGGGTTCATACTTTCTCTCTAATTTTATTCTCAGTCTAATTGGATGTTTTGGACTCGAATACTCGAGTTCATTAGTGTCGGGTTTTGATGTTCCATTTATCCATCCTTTTGTTTAATTAATTTCCGTTAATTCCTTTTTTAAGTAAAAATCTCATTTCTCATTTTCTTATCTTTATTTATTTCTTTTATTTGCTGGTTTTGTTTATTTATTTATAGTATTTATTTTATTTATTATTTATTTATTTAATTACTGTTTTATTTTATGTTGGAAAATTCTCGGGTATTACAGTCTACCCTCCTTAAGAATCAACTTCGTCCTCGAAGTTGTGTTTCGGCTTTTCTTGTAGGTCTTGTGTTTGTTTTATTATGTTGTGACTGAACTTAGAATTAAAACTTCTAAGCTGCCTACGTACCCGGTAAGGGATCAAGCCATAACGTAGTTCAAAAGTTTACAAAATTGCACGAAAAATTAGGGGGTATGACATCCTCTCCCCCTTAAGATTGCAGTTATGTCCCCATAACTGTGTCGGTATTGGTTTGGAACAATGTCGGGTATCGTTCCCTCATATCGGATTCCACTTCCCAAGTTGCCGTCTCACTTTCGTGGTTTGACCAAAGAACCTTGATCATCTTGATGGTTTTGTTCCTCGTTACTCGTTCCTTAGTATCGAGAATACGCACTGGGACTTCTTCGTAAGTCAAATCTTCATCGAGCTCAATTATCTCCGGTTGAAGTACATGCATCGGGTCCGGCACATATTTCTTTAGTTGCGAGACATGGAAGACATTATGAACTCTATCTAAGTGTGGCGGTAAAGCCAATCGGTAGGCTAGAGTTCCGACTCGTTCTAGAATTTCGTAAGGTCCTATGTATCGCGGACTTAACTTCCCTCGTTTGCCAAAGCGCATCACCCCCTTCATGGGTGATATCTTTAGCATGACCCTATCTCCCACTTGAAATTCTAGGTCTCGTCGTCTCACGTCGGCATAACTCTTTTGACGGTCTTGTGCGGCTTTCATCTTCCCTTGGATCACTTTGATTTGTTGAGCCATGTCTTCGATAAGTTGTGGTCCCACTACCACGGACTTATCGTTTTCTTCCCAGCTCAAAGGGCTTCGGCACTTTCGTCCATACAATGCCTCGAAAGGTGCCATGCCGATACTAGCATGGTAACTATTATTATAGGAAAACTCAATCAAGGGTAAATGAGATTCCCAATTTCCTTTGAATTCCAACACACATGCTCTCAGCATGTCTTCTAGTGTTTGGATTGTCCTTTCGGTTTGTCCATCCGTCATCGGGTGGAATGCGGTGCTCATTTTGATTTGAGTACCGAGAGCTTTTTGTAACTCCGTCCAGAAATGAGAGACAAATCTACTGTCTCTATCGGAAATGATATCATGTGGTACTCCATGGCGTCGTACCACATTATCAATGTAGGCTCAGGCCAATTGGTCCATAGTCCACGTGTCTTTCATTGGGATAAATATGGCTGTCTTCGTTAGCCTATCCACAATCACCCAAATCTTGTTCATGCCTTTAGGTGATCGGGGTAATCCCGAGACAAAGTCCATTGAGATGCTATCCCACTTCCAACTTGGAATCTCTAGTGGTTGCATCAATCCTAAGGGTTTATGTCGCACTGCCTTAACCTTTTGGCAGGTGAGACATCTCGCTACGAAATTTGCCACTTCCTTCTTCATTCCCGGCCACCAATAGATCTTGGAAAAAAGGATAAATAGGTCCTTTTTCTTTTCAAAAAATTCAAATCAGTCCTTTTTCTATTTTATTACCAAAACAGTCCTCTACAAATGCTAATTATGTTCAAATCAGTTCTTTTTTCACTAATTATATTCTAATTGCTGACGTGGCAAGGGTTTTAATTTAAACCTGACACGTGTGCATAATATTAGTCCTTTTTCTTTTATCTTTTGCCAATTCAGTCCTAAACTTTTATTTTGTTATATTTTGTCCTCTACCCCAATCACTCATTTTTATATTAATTGGCCTCAAACCTTTCAAATTATTTCATTTTAGGCCCAGAACCTTAAATTTTTTATTATTACTAATCCATTTATCAAATAAATGCACAACATACTTCCATAAATAAAATTAAACACCAAACCTCATATATTGGGTTCGACTGCTTTGTTATCGGGTCTTTCAAGTACCGGAATTTTACGGACTCTCTCTAATAACCACTCGACCGCAACCGATTGTTCATTGGTTTTGGTTTCCTTCAGTAACAATCAACAGAATCTTACTTTGCGTCCTACCTTAGGATGTAGCAATATTTGAGTAAATGATTTAACTTGAATTTTTGGAAGGTTATGGATACAGGAAGCCTTGGTTTTATAGTAAATTTCCCAAATTTTATTTATTATTTATTTATTTAATTATTGTTTTATTTTATGTTAGAAAATTCTCGGGTATTACACTCCTCCCCCATTTTGATTTGAGTACCGAGAGCTTTTTGTAACTCCGTCCAGAAATGAGAGACAAATCTACTGTCTCTATCGGAAATGATATCGTGTGGTACTCCATGTCGTCGTACCACGTTATCAATGTAGGCTCGGGCCAATTGGTCCATAGTCCACGTGTCTTTCATTGGGATAATATGGCTGTCTTCGTTAGCCTATCCACAATCACCCAAATCTTGTTCATGCCTTTAGGTGATCGGGGTAATCCCGAGACAAAGTCCATTGAGATGCTATCCCACTTCCAACTTGGAATCTCTAGTGGTTGCATCAATCCTAAGGGTTTTATGTCGCACTGCCTTAACCTTTTGGCAGGTGAGACATCTCGCTACGACATTTGCCACTTCCTTCTTCATTCCCGGCCACCAATAGATCTTCTTCAGATCCTTGTATAGCTTGTCACCTCCGGGATGCACGGAATATGGCGTGTTGTGCCCTTCCTCCATCAACCTTTGCTTCAACTCGGCACATTTAAGAGGCACACACCATCTACCTTTAAACGGATGCTTCCATCCTCGTGGACAGCAAATCCTATTGCCTTTCCTTCGGCAATATACCCTTTTATCTTCTCGAGTTTCGGGTCGCCCGGTTGAGCGAGTCGAATCTCGTCTAATATTGGAGTTTCTACGACCATGGCATTGACCGCTTCTCTCACTGTGCCAGGATGCACAAGTTCTAACTCCAATCTTGCCAAATCCATGTACAATGCCGGCGGAATTACCAACGAGTTTGTCACGTGTTGGGTTTTCCGACTTAGGGCATCGGCTACCACATTCGCCTTCCCCTCGTGGTACGCTATCTCTAAATCGTAGTCTTTAATAAGTTCCAACCACCTTCGCTGTCTCAAATTCAACTCCTTCTGAGTGAATATATATTTCAAGCTCTTGTGGTCGGTGAACATTCGACACTTCCGCCCATAAAGATAATGTCTCCATATCCTTAGAGCGAAAACGACCGCTGCCAACTCCAGGTCATGTGTCGGATAATTTTCCTCGTGAGGTTTTAGTTGGCGTGATGCATAGGCTACGACTCTCGAGTCTTGCATCAAAACACAACCTAAACATTCCTTCGAAGCATCGCTATATACTTCGAAGTCACCATTCTCTGATGGTAATGTTAATACGGGTGTGGTTGTGAGTCGTTTCTTCAGCTCTTGAAACGATGTCTCACATGCTTCGGTCCACTCGTATTTTGCTCCTTTCTTAAGTAGCTGGGTCAAAGGACGTGCAATCCTTGAAAAGTCCTTCACAAATCGTCTATAATATCCGGCTAATCCAAGGAAACTCCTTATTTCCGTTGGACTTTTCGGAGTTGCCCATTCAGTTACGGCAGAGACTTTTGCCGGATCCACTGATACTCCATCAGCGGATACTATGTGTCCGAGAAATGCCACTTCTTTCAGCCAGAAGTCACATTTCGACAGCTTGCCGTATAGCTGATTTCTTCGCAAGATTTCCAACACTTGATGTAAGTTTTTCGCATGCTCCTCCTCGCTCTTCGAGTAGATCAGGATGTCGTCAATGAACACTGCGACACACTGGTCTAACAATTCTCGGAACACGTTGTTCATGAGATTCATGAACATGGCCGGAGCATTTGTTAACCCGAAGGATAACACTGTGAACTCGTAATGGCCATATCGCGTTCGAAATGCCGTCTTCGGAATGTCCTTCTCGGCGATCCTCAATTGATGATACCCAGATCGCAAATCGATCTTCGAGAATACTGAAGCTCCCTTCAGTTGATCAAACAGATCCTCTATTCTCGGAAGGGGGTATTTATTCTTAATGGTCACTTGGTTTAGTCCTCGGTAATCTATGCAAAGACGTAGTCCTCCGTCTTTCTTCTTGACAAACAAAACCGGTGCTCCCCAAGGAGACGTACTCGGTCTTATGTAACCTTTTCCCAATAGCTCCTCGAGTTGTTCCTTTAACTCCTTCATTTCCAGTGGTGCCATCCGGTACGGAGCTTTTGAGACAGGCTCTGTCCCCGGAATGAGATCTATCGTGAATTCAAGATCTCTCTCAGGTGGCATGCCCGGAACGTCTTCAGGGAACACGTCCGGGTACTCTCTTACCACTGGTATGCTATCAACCTTGTTCTCTTCCGCCTCAAGGTTGTGCACATAGCACGCATATAGTTCGTACCCCTTACGCATCAAGTTACTTAGTTTAAGTGCACTAACGATTTTGTTACTTTTCCTAGGGGGCTGAGAGTAAAAGATAACTCTCCTTTCCCCTACTTTTTCGACAAGGTGATCTTTTGCTTTTGGCATTCGATCACCGCTTTATACTGGGATAGCCAATCCATCCCCAGTATGATGTCAAAGTCTCTTAAGTTAAATTCTACCAAGTTCGCGAGGAATTCTACGTTCTTTATCACTATAGGAATTCCGTTATATCGTTTAGAGCAAGACACTACTTCTCCAGAAGGCAATTGAATTCCTAAGCTAATTCTCTCGCACTTAGGTAGATCTAACTCAGGCACTATCCTTGATGCAATAATTGAGCAACTAGCTCCGGAATCAAATAAAATTCTAAGGGGTGTATTCAAAACGTGAAATGTACCTGCCATCACTTCTCATTGCGCAGGCACGTCCGCTTGGTTCACCACGTTCAGCCTCCCCATAGGGCGTCCCTGATTGCCCTTGCTGATTCGCATTCGGCGGCTGATTTTGTTGTTGGTTTTGATTCTGCGGGGGCGGAGGTCGTTGGTTCTGGTTCTGGTTTTGCGGCCTATTTTGAGGGGGTCTGTACCCTTGGTTATTGCCGTTTCGCCCGTTTTGGTTTTGAGGCTGTTCTTGCCCCGCGACAAAGTCGTCCCTCTTCGTTATGTTCTCGAGCCTAGTTCGACATTCCCGTCGAACGTGACCCATTCGACCGCATCGGTAACAAGCGCCTTGTTGCGGGCATCCCCTCGCCAGATGTGGTCGTCCACATCGCGGGCAAGGCGGGTACCCCGGATCTTCTTGATTGAACCTCCTCCCAGTGTTGTTTTGTTGGGGCCTATTCGACCCTCTGCGCTGCTCGTTCCTTCCAGTGTTGTTCTCGTTTCTTGAGTCTCGACTTCTCTTGTCTTGAGGACCCCTGCTGGACTCCCCACTCACCCTTCTTTTCAGCTGCTGCACGCGTGCTACCGCTACAGCGCGATCGTATACGGCTTGCAAATCGGGGTAGTGTACTCCCGCGATCACTTCGCGCACAGACAGGTTCAGTCCCATCTCGAACTTCTGTGCCTTTCTCCGCATCAGTAGGCACTAGCCTTGATGCGAACCTCACCAGCTCCTTGAAGCGGGTGTAGTATTCCTGCACCGTTTGGCTTCCTTGCTTCAACGACAGGAATTCTTCGTACATGGCAGCTTTGGTACTCAAGGGATAGAATCGATCCCTGAGTAGTTCCATCATCTCCATCCACGAGTAAGGCTCGTCATCTTCAGTTAGTTTGGCTTGCGTTGCTTGCCACCAGTCATCAGCTTCGCCTCCCAAGTAGTACGAAGCGACATGTACCCTTTCTCCTTCCGGACATTTGACCGCTCCCAGCAGCTTGTCAAAATTCCGGATCCATTCCTCCAGTTTAGCTGGATCCTCCTCACCAGCATAGTGGGGCGGCTGGTAGGGATTCACCATCGCCAGGTAGTTAGGGCGAGCCTTGGGGCGGAGGTACCGCCGCAGCTTGACCCTGGTTGACTTGCGCGTTTCCGAGCGCAATCAACACTTCCTCTATCGTCCTAAGACGATCGCCCACATTGTTCGGTGCGGGGGCGTCCTGCGCACCTTGGGGTTGTTCCTCATCAGGTTGAATTGGTTCAGTGACGTTGGGTGGTGTTTCAGTAGGTATCTCAGTGGTGGTTTGGGGAGTGGTTTGAGTTCTTCCTCTTCCTCTTCCTCTGGGTGCCATTCTGGTACAAATATGATAGATTAGGGCTGGTGAATTTAGCATATAGTCTAAGCAATTTCTATAAATATATATGTGTGTAGTAATTTAGCACGTGGTGCTTCGTTCGGATTAAGAAGCATCGTATGCTTCGGGGTTTTATTTTATTTTGTTTTGTTTTGTTTTAAAAAAAATAAATCGGGCATTTTATTTCCTCAAAAGAAATTTTAGTACAAAAGTAGAAATATTTTTCCTAGCAAAACAATGTCTAACAGTAGAATCTCTAGTGCCTCATGACGTCTCTCGGCGGGGTAGCAGGATCTTCCTCCGGATCTTCCTCCTCCGAACTCGGCGGTAGTAGGTCGTCAAAGATAGTGTTTAAGTCTTGCCCGTGGGCATCGATGTATTCCTTTAGTATTAAGTTTTGTGTAGTGAGGGTTTGGACTTGGCGCTCGAGTTGGTTTATGCGGTGATGATCCGCCTCTCTCAAGTTGCCCATGTGATGTAAATTGGCCTCCAATTGAGCCATACGGTACTTCATCTGCTCTAGGGTCTGGTGGGAATCGAGATGAACACTCATCATCCTGACCAACAACTGCATCATGTCTTGACTAGCCATCTAGCGCAAGCAAGAGATCTAAGTTAATATTCGCCAAGATTCTAGTTCAATTCGCCCAGATTCTAAGTTCGAGTTTCCAAGATTCTAAGTTCAAGTTTCGCCAAGATGCTAAGTTCAAGTTTCGCAAAGATTCTAAGTTCAAGTTTTGCAAAGATTCTAAGTTCATAGCAGAGATGCAACATGCATATGCAAATGATACTTCCCCCCCAATAATAATTTAATGCACCATATATATTTTTTCCCATGGGTTTTAAAATAAAATTTCTCCATGGAAATGAAAATTTAAAATTTAAAATATGTCAAAATATTAATAATAGCTTAAAAATAATAATGGTTTAAAAATAATAGTTTAAAAATAATAGTGGTTTAAATAATAGTTTAAAAATAGTAATGGTTTAAAAATAATAATTTAAAAATAGCCGGGCTCTGATACCAACTTGTAACACCCCGGTTTTTGGTAACCCAGGTCGGGATGTCACCGCCACATCTCCCTAGTAAGACACGGTTTCTCCGAGCTTACTAAAGAGATGCAAGGCTAGGTATTGCAGTGTTTAAAACATTTAAAGCATTCAAAATAACCCATACAATATAAATCGAAAATAATAATAGCATAGCGCAGCGGAAATATTTAGTTTAGTACAGTATCGCAGCGGAAAATATAAAAAGGGCCGACATGGCCAAAACACGGGTTAAACAGGCCCGTTCATAATATAGTCTAAGTACGAAATTTAAAAGCAAAATAACAATTCCCAAAATCCCATGCATGATTCGTGCTCACACATGCTCATTCCACATATTCTGTAAAGAAAGGAATAAAAACGGTTTTGGATCAGCAAAATTGCTGAGTAAGTTAACACATGCATGATCGTAGGGTTTAAAAGCCATAACTTTAATAATTTAACAAAAGCATGATAATAACATAATATTTGATTTCATATAATCCATATCATACAGCACAATCTATCTCAGGCTCTATTTAATAACACATATCACATGGTTCAAGATAATAACCATAATTTAAATAAAGCATTTAATAATTTAATTGGACAACAATATCATTTAATCTAGTTTAATTTAATTTAGAATCCCCATTACATTCCCGATTTGGTATTTCAAGTTTCACGATAGAAATCGCGATGTCAACAAGTTTAGCCGGTAGCCCGGCGGCCGCAGCCGTATCAGCCATACCCAGTACCACTCCGGAGCCTCGGGAAACCCATACGGATATTCACGAGAGTGTAGGCTCTAAGTTTCGCCGTTTTGGCAATATCACATTTCAAGTATAGCGCGCGGGGTCACCATCGTCCATTACGGCACGAAGTGAATCGTTAGGGGGCACCCTGCAGAGCACTCACCCCTAATTTTAATTTATCAAGTTTGTAAGGGGATTTAGTTCTTAAAAATCTGACTTCCATTGTATTCATTTAGAAACAATATCTCAATTCGTTTCAACCCTAAAGGTTAATTCCATGTTTCAACAAGATTTCAAAATTTCGTTTCGGGAAATCACAGTTTACTCCAAAATTCGTCTAAAATCAGATTTAATTCCAAAAATTCCAAAATTTCATATCTGACTCGGAAACATCAAGATCTACAACTTTCGTGTTTTAACTTTTTCAATCCGAGATACCTAAGTAGGTCAAAATCGCCAATTTTCGCATATCAAGAAATCTGTCCGAGTTCAAAGTGCCACAGTTTACAAATTTCACAATCTACCATATCAATTCAACTCCAAATTTAATGAAATTTGACAGGAATCATCTTGAGACATTTATTTACAACTTTCATGTTCGGCCAAAGATCTAAAACAGCCTAGATCCTATGTCAAAAACGTGATCAAGATCATTCCTAAGTTCTGTCCAAGATTTCAAGATCTAAAATCAAACAGTTCGGTTTCACCGGGTTTTCACCTAACAAATCAACTCCAAAAATTCTCAAATTTTTACAGTAGCTAGGTCTAAGTCTTAGGAACGTTTTTCGTGTTTTAAGTTTTTCCGTTTGAGTTCGTTTTAAAGGTCGGAAAAATTCAACAATTCTGTTGCGTCGGTAGGAAAACAAAAGTGGACAGATTTATGATTCTTGTCAAATCTTTTAGGTTTCGAATGTTTTAAAATCTCCCAAAACCATGTAAGGTTAACTTACAGTATCTATGAACGTCGGGGATGTCTAGTTCGGAGGCGTGGCTTCCAGATCACCGTTTCTCCTCTCCGTTCGTCGGGTTCTACGATCTAGATTCGGTACGGGGTGTAGAAAGAAAAAGGAGATGATTAGGATTCGTTTTCGAATCGTTTATTGAATAAAGATTGGACCGAGACTTACCACGACTATGGAGATCTGTTGAGAAACTCGTCCAACAGCGTTCGTCTTGGTTTCGTGCCTCCGACGACTCCGGATTTAGGGTTTCGAACGTATAGAATGTTGTAGGGTTTCGTAAACTTGTTCGGGGCTCCCAAGGGGCTTATTTATAGAATTCTAAGTCCCTAGGGCGTCCACGGCCGACCTAGAACTCTGGAGTCGAGAGGTGTTCAACCGAAAGTCGAAAAATCCGCGTTCGGGTGAGAGATTCACGCAACAACCAAATCTGTGGGGTGGCGCGGTCGTGGCGCGGTTTTCCCCATTGGGCGCGCGGCCACCGCGCCGTCTACGCCTGGACTTCGGTCCGGGCGGGTCGTGCGATCCGTCGTGCTTTTCCGCCTCTCTTTCGGGTTTCTATCCCTCTATGCTCCCGAATTCCGATTTCCGGGGTATATTCGGGTTCTTACTTTCTCTCTAATTTTATTCTTAGTCTAATTGGATGTTTTGGACTCGAATACTCGAGTTCATTAGTGTCGGGTTTTGGTGTTCCATTTATCCATCCTTTTATCGAATTAAATTCCTTTAATTCCTTTTTAAGTAAAAATCTCATTTCTCATTTCCTTATATTTATTTATTTATTTATTTGCTGGATTTGTTTATTTATTTATAGTATTTATTTTATTTATTATTTATTTATTTAATTATTGTTTTATTTTATGTTAGAAAATTCTCGGGTATTACAGTCTACCCTCCTTAAGAATCAACTTCGTCCTCGAAGTTGTGTTTCGGCCTTTCTCGTCTCGTGCTAAGGTCTTGTGTTTGTTTTATTATGTTGTGACTGAACTTAGAATTAAAACTTCTAAGCTGCCTACGTACCCGGTAAAGGGATCAAGCCATAACGTAGTTCAAAAGTTTACAAGATTGCCCGAAAAATTAGGGGGTATGACATCCTCTCCCCTTTAAGATTGCAGTTATGTCCCCATAACTGTGTCGGTATCGGTTTGGAACAATGTCGGGTATCGTTCCCTCATGTCGGATTCTACTTCCCAAGTTGCCGTCTCACTTTCGTGGTTTGACCAAAGAACCTTGATCATTTTGATGGTTTTGTTCCTCGTTACTCGTTCCTTAGTATCGAGAATACGCACTGGGACTTCTTCGTAAGTCAAATCTTCATCGAGCTCCATTATCTCTGGTTGAAGTACATGTGTCGGGTCCGGCACATACTTCTTTAGTTGTGAGACATGGAAGACATTATGAACTCTATCTAAGTGTGGCGGTAAAGCCAATCGGTAGGCTAGCGTTCCGACTCGTTCTAGAATTTCGTAAGGTCCTATGTATCGCGGACTTAACTTCCCTCGTTTGCCAAAGCGCATCACCCCCTTCATGGGTGATATCTTTAGCATGACCCTATCTCCCACTTGAAATTCTAGGTCTCGTCGTCTCACGTCGGCATAACTCTTTTGACGGTCTTGTGCGGCTTTCATCTTCCCTTGGATCACTTTGATTTGTTCAGCCATGTCTTCGATAAGTTGTGGTCCCACTACCACGGACTTATCGTTTTCTTCCCAGCTCAAAGGGCTTCGGCACTTTCGTCCATACAATGCCTCGAAAGGTGCCATGCCGATACTAGCATGGTAACTATTATTATAGGAAAACTCAATCAAGGGTAAATGAGATTCCCAATTTCCTTTGAATTCCAACACGCATGCTCTCAGCATGTCTTCTAGTGTTTGGATTGTCCTTTCGGTTTGTCCATCCGTCATCGGGTGGAATGCGGTGCTCATTTTGATTTGAGTACCGAGAGCTTTTTGTAACTCCGTCCAGAAATGAGAGACAAATCTACTGTCTCTATCGGAAATGATATCGTGTGGTACTCCATGTCGTCGTACCACGTTATCAATGTAGGCTCGGGCCAATTGGTCCATAGTCCACGTGTCTTTCATTGGGATAAATATGGCTGTCTTCGTTAGCCTATCCACAATCACCCAAATCTTGTTCATGCCTTTAGGTGATCGGGGTAATCCCGAGACAAAGTCCATTGAGATGCTATCCCACTTCCAACTTGGAATCTCTAGTGGTTGCATCAATCCTAAGGGTTTATGTCGCACTGCCTTAACCTTTTGGCAGGTGAGACATCTCGCTACGACATTTGCCACTTCCTTCTTCATTCCCGGCCACCAATAGATCTTCTTCAGATCTTTGTATAGTTTGTCACCTCCGGGATGTACGGAATATGGCGTGTTGTGCCCTTCCTCCATCAACCTTTGCTTCAATTCGGCACATTTAAAAGGTACACACCATCTACCTTTGAAACGGATGCTTCCATCCTCGTGGACAGCAAATCCTATTGCCTTTCCTTCGGCAATATACTCTTTTATCTTCTCGAGTTTCGGATCGCCCGGTTGAGCGAGTCGAATCTCGCCCAATATTGGAGTTTCTACGACCATGGCATTGACCGTTCCTCTCACTGTGCCAGGATGCACAAGTTCTAACTCCAATCTTGCCAAATCCATGTACAATGCCGGCGGAATTACCAACGAGTTTGTCACGTGTTGGGTTTTCCGACTTAGGGCATCGGCTACCACATTCGCCTTCCCCTCGTGGTATGCTATCTCTAAATCGTAGTCTTTAATAAGTTCCAACCACCTTCGCTGTCTCAGATTCAACTCCTTCTGAGTGAATATATATTTCAAGCTCTTGTGGTCGGTGAACATTCGACACTTCCGCCCATAAAGATAATGTCTCCATATCTTTAGAGCGAAAACGACCGCTGCCAACTCCAGGTCATGTGTCGGATAATTTTCCTCGTGAGGTTTTAATTGGCGTGATGCATAGGCTACGACTCTTGAGTCTTGCATCAAAACACAACCTAAACCTTCCTTCGAAGCATCGCTATATACTTCGAAGTCACCATTCTCTGATGGTAATGTTAATACGGGTGTGGTTGTGAGTCGTTTCTTCAGCTCTTGAAACGATGTCTCACATGCTTCGGTCCACTCGTATTTTGCTCCTTTCTTAAGTAGCTGGGTCAAAGGACGTGCAATCCTTGAAAAGTCCTTCACAAATCGTCTATAATATCCGGCTAATCCAAGGAAACTCCTTATTTCCGTTGGACTCTTCGGAGTTGCCCATTCAGTTACGGCAGAGACTTTTGCCGGATCCACTGATACTCCATCAGCGGATACTATGTGTCCGAGGAATGCCACTTCTTTCAGCCAGAAGTCACATTTGGACAGTTTGTCGTATAGCTGATTCCTTCGCAAGGTTTCTAACACTTGATGTAAGTGTTTGGCATGCTCCTCCTCGCTCCTTGAGTAGATCAGGATGTCGTCGATGAACACTACGACGCACTGATCTAACAATTCTCGGAACACGTTGTTCATGAGATTCATGAACATGGCCGGAGCATTTGTTAACCCGAAGGATAACACTGTGAACTCGTAATGGCCATATCGTGTTCGAAACGCCGTTTTCGGAATGTCCTTCTCAGCAATCCTCAATTGATGATACCCAGATCGCAAATCGATCTTCGAGAATACTGAAGCTCCCTTCAGTTGATCAAACAGATCCTCTATTCTCGGTAGGGGGTATTTATTCTTAATGGTCACTTGGTTTAGTCCTTGGTAATCTATGCAAAGACGTAGTCCTCCGTCTTTCTTCTTGACAAATAAAACCGGTGCTCCCCAAGGGGACGTACTCGGTCTTATGTAACCTTTTCCCAATAGTTCCTCGAGTTGTTCCTTTAACTCCTTCATTTCCAGTGGTGCCATCCGGTACGGAGCTTTCGAGACAGGCTCTGTCCCCGGAATGAGATCTATAGTGAATTCAAGATCTCTCTCAGGTGGCATGCCCGGAACGTCTTCAGGGAACACGTCCGGGTATTCTCTTACCACTGGTATGCTATCAACCTTGTTCTCTTCCGCCTCAAGGTTGTGCACATAACACGCATATAGTTCGTACCCCTTACGCATCAAGTTACTTAGTTTGAGTGCACTAACGATTTTGTTACTTTTCTTAGGGGGCTGAGAGTAAAAGATAACTCTCTTTCCCCTACTTTTCGACAAGGTGATCTTTTGCTTTTGGCATTCGATCACCGCTTTATACTGGGATAGCCAATCCATCCCCAGTATGATGTCAAAGTCTCTTAAGTTAAATTCTACCAAGTTCGCGAAGAATTCTACGTTCTTTATCACTATAGGAATTCCGTTATATCGTTTAGAGCAAGACACTACTTCTCCAGAAGGCAATTGAATTCCTAAGCTAATTCTCTCGCACTTAGGTAGATCTAACTCAGGCACTATCCTTGATGCAATAATTGAGCAACTAGCTCCGGAATCAAATAAAATTCTAAGGGGTGTATTCAAAACGTGAAATGTACCTGCCATCACTTCTCCTTGCGCAGGCACGTCCGCTTGGTTCACCACGTTCAGCCTCCCCATAGGGCGTCCCTGATTGCCTTGCTGATTCGCATTCGGCTGCTGATTTTGTTGCTGGTTTTGATTCTGTGGGGGCGGAGGTCGTTGGTTCTGGTTCTGGTTTTGCGGCCTATTTTGAGGGGGTCGGTACCCTTGGTTATTGCCGTTTCGCCCGTTTTGGTTTTGAGGCTGTTCTTGCCCCGCGACTAAGTCGTCCCTCTTTGTTATGTTCTCGAGCCTAGTTCGACATTCCCGTCGAACGTGACCCATTCGACCGCATCGATAACAAGCGCCTTGTTGCGGGCATCCCCTTGCCAGATGTGGTCGTCCACATCGCGGGCAAGGCGGGTACCGGATCTTCTTGATTGAACCTCCTCCCAGTGTTGTTTTGTTGGGGCCTAGTCGACCCTCTGCGCTGCTCGTTCCTTCCAGTGTTGTTCTCGTTTCGTGAATCTCGACTTCTCTTGTCTTGAGGACCCCTGCTGGACTCCCCACTCACTCTTCTTTTCAGCTGCTGCACGCGTGCTACCGCTACAGCGCGATCGTATACGGCTTGCAAATCGGGGTAGTGTACTCCCGCGATCACTTCACGCACAGACAGGTTCAGTCCCATCTCGAACTTCTGTGCCTTTTCCGCATCAGTAGGTACTAGCCTTGGTGCGAACCTCACCAGCTCCTTGAAGCGGGTGTAGTATTCCTGCACCGTTTGGCTTCCTTGCTTCAACGACAGGAATTCTTCGTACATGGCAGCTTTGGTACTCAAGGGATAGAATCGATCCCTGAGTAGTTCCATCATCTCCATCCACGAGTAAGGCTCGTCATCTTCAGTTAGTTTGGCTTGCGTTGCTTGCCACCAGTCATCAGCTTCGCCTCCCAAGTAGTATGAAGCGACATGTACCCTCTCTCCTTCCGGACATTTGACCGCTCCCAGCAGCTTGTCGAAAGTCCGGATCCATTCCTCCAGTTTAGCTGGATCCTCCTCACCAGCATAGTGGGGCGGCTGGTAGGGATTCACCATCGCCAGGTAGTTAGGGCGAGCTTGGGGCGGAGGTACCGCCGCAGCTTGACCCTGGTTGACTTGCGCGTTTCCGAGCGCAATCAACACTTCCTCTATCGTCCTAAGACGATCGCCCACATTGTTCGGTGCGGGGGCGTCCTGCGCACCTTGGGGTTGTTCCTCATCAGGTTGAATTGGTTCAGTGACGTTTGGTGGTGTTTCAGTAGGTATCTCAGTGGTGGTTTGGGGAGTGGTTTGAGTTCTTCCTCTTCCTCTTCCTCTGGGTGCCATTCTGGTACAAATATGATAGATTAGGGCTGGTGAATTTAGCATATAGTCTAAGCAATTTCTATAAATATATATGTGTGTAGTAATTTAGCACGTGGTGCTTCGTTCGGATTAAGAAGCATCGTATGCTTCGGGGTTTTATTTTATTTTGTTTTGTTTTGTTTTAAAAAAAATAAATCGGGCATTTTATTTCCTCAAAAGAAATTTTAGTACAAAAGTAGAAATATATTTTTCTAGCAAAACAATGTCTAACAGTAGAATCTCTAGTGCCTCATGACGTCTCTCGGCGGGGTAGCAGGATCTTCCTCCGGATCTTCCTCCTCCGAACTCGGCGGTAGTAGGTCGTCAAAGATAGTGTTTAAGTCTTGCCCGTGGGCATCGATGTATTCCTTTAGTATTAAGTTTTGTGTAGTGAGGGTTTGGACTTGGCGCTCGAGTTGGTTTATGCGGTGATGATCCGCCTCTCTCAAGTTGCCCATGTGATGTAAATTGGCCTCCAATTGAGCCATACGGTACTTCATCTGCTCTAGGGTCTGGTGGGAATCGAGATGAACACTCATCATCCTGACCAACAACTGCATCATGTCTTGACTAGCCATCTAGCGCAAGCAAGAGATCTAAGTTAATATTCGCCAAGATTCTAGTTCAATTCGCCCAGATTCTAAGTTCGAGTTTCCAAGATTCTAAGTTCAAGTTTCGCCAAGATGCTAAGTTCAAGTTTCGCAAAGATTCTAAGTTCAAGTTTTGCAAAGATTCTAAGTTCATAGCAGAGATGCAACATGCATATGCAAATGATACTTCCCCCCCAATAATAATTTAATGCACCATATATATTTTTTCCCATGGGTTTTAAAATAAAATTTCTCCATGGAAATGAAAATTTAAAATTTAAAATATGTCAAAATATTAATAATAGCTTAAAAATAATAATGGTTTAAAAATAATAGTTTAAAAATAATAGTGGTTTAAATAATAGTTTAAAAATAGTAATGGTTTAAAAATAATAATTTAAAAATAGCCGGGCTCTGATACCAACTTGTAACACCCCGGTTTTTGGTAACCCAGGTCGGGATGTCACCGCCACATCTCCCTAGTAAGACACGGTTTCTCCGAGCTTACTAAAGAGATGCAAGGCTAGGTATTGCAGTGTTTAAAACATTTAAAGCATTCAAAATAGCCCATACAATATAAATCGAAAATAATAATAGCATAGCGCAGCGGAAATATTTAGTTTAGTACAGTATCGCAGCGGAAAATATAAAAAGGGCCGACATGGCCAAAACACGGGTTAAACAGGCCCGTTCATAATATAGTCTAAGTACGAAATTTAAAAGCAAAATAACAATTCCCAAAATCCCATGCATGATTCGTGCTCACACATGCTCATTCCACATATTCTGTAAAGAAAGGAATAAAAACGGTTTTGGATCAGCAAAATTGCTGAGTAAGTTAACACATGCATGATCGTAGGGTTTAAAAGCCATAACTTTAATAATTTAACAAAAGCATGATAATAACATAATATTTGATTTCATATAATCCATATCATACAGCACAATCTATCTCAGGCTCTATTTAATAACACATATCACATGGTTCAAGATAATAACCATAATTTAAATAAAGCATTTAATAATTTAATTGGACAACAATATCATTTAATCTAGTTTAATTTAATTTAGAATCCCCATTACATTCCCGATTTGGTATTTCAAGTTTCACGATAGAAATCGCGATGTCAACAAGTTTAGCCGGTAGCCCGGCGGCCGCAGCCGTATCAGCCATACCCAGTACCACTCCGGAGCCTCGGGAAACCCATACGGATATTCACGAGAGTGTAGGCTCTAAGTTTCGCCGTTTTGGCAATATCACATTTCAAGTATAGCGCGCGGGGTCACCATCGTCCATTACGGCACGAAGTGAATCGTTAGGGGGCACCCTGCAGAGCACTCACCCCTAATTTTAATTTATCAAGTTTGTAAGGGGATTTAGTTCTTAAAAATCTGACTTCCATTGTATTCATTTAGAAACAATATCTCAATTCGTTTCAACCCTAAAGGTTAATTCCATGTTTCAACAAGATTTCAAAATTTCGTTTCGGGAAATCACAGTTTACTCCAAAATTCGTCTAAAATCAGATTTAATTCCAAAAATTCCAAAATTTCATATCTGACTCGGAAACATCAAGATCTACAACTTTCGTGTTTTAACTTTTTCAATCCGAGATACCTAAGTAGGTCAAAATCGCCAATTTTCGCATATCAAGAAATCTGTCCGAGTTCAAAGTGCCACAGTTTACAAATTTCACAATCTACCATATCAATTCAACTCCAAATTTAATGAAATTTGACAGGAATCATCTTGAGACATTTATTTACAACTTTCATGTTCGGCCAAAGATCTAAAACAGCCTAGATCCTATGTCAAAAACGTGATCAAGATCATTCCTAAGTTCTGTCCAAGATTTCAAGATCTAAAATCAAACAGTTCGGTTTCACCGAGTTTTCACCTAACAAATCAACTCCAAAAATTCTCAAATTTTTACAGTAGCTAGGTCTAAGTCTTAGGAACGTTTTTTGTGTTTTAAGTTTTTCCGTTTGAGTTCGTTTTAAAGGTCGGAAAAATTCAACAATTCTGTTGCGTCGGTAGGAAAACAAAAGTGGACAGATTTATGATTCTTGTCAAATCTTTTAGGTTTCGAATGTTTTAAAATCTCCCAAAACCATGTAAGGTTAACTTACAGTATCTATGAACGTCGGGGATGTCTAGTTCGGAGGCGTGGCTTCCAGATCACCGTTTCTCCTCTCCGTTCGTCGGGTTCTACGATCTAGATTCGGTACGGGGTGTAGAAAGAAAAAGGAGATGATTAGGATTCGTTTTCGAATCGTTTATTGAATAAAGATTGGACCGAGACTTACCACGACTATGGAGATCTGTTGAGAAACTCGTCCAACAGCGTTCGTCTTGGTTTCGTGCCTCCGACGACTCCGGATTTAGGGTTTCGAACGTATAGAATGTTGTAGGGTTTCGTAAACTTGTTCGGGGCTCCCAAGGGGCTTATTTATAGAATTCTAAGTCCCTAGGGCGTCCACGGCCGACCTAGAACTCTGGAGTCGAGAGGTGTTCAACCGAAAGTCGAAAAATCCGCGTTCGGGTGAGAGATTCACGCAACAACCAAATCTGTGGGGTGGCGCGGTCGTGGCGCGGTTTTCCCCATTGGGCGCGCGGCCACCGCGCCGTCTACGCCTGGACTTCGGTCCGGGCGGGTCGTGCGATCCGTCGTGCTTTTCCGCCTCTCTTTCGGGTTTCTATCCCTCTATGCTCCCGAATTCCGATTTCCGGGGTATATTCGGGTTCTTACTTTCTCTCTAATTTTATTCTTAGTCTAATTGGATGTTTTGGACTCGAATACTCGAGTTCATTAGTGTCGGGTTTTGGTGTTCCATTTATCCATCCTTTTATCGAATTAAATTCCTTTAATTCCTTTTTAAGTAAAAATCTCATTTCTCATTTCCTTATATTTATTTATTTATTTATTTGCTGGATTTGTTTATTTATTTATAGTATTTATTTTATTTATTATTTATTTATTTAATTATTGTTTTATTTTATGTTAGAAAATTCTCGGGTATTACAGTCTACCCTCCTTAAGAATCAACTTCGTCCTCGAAGTTGTGTTTCGGCCTTTCTCGTCTCGTGCTAAGGTCTTGTGTTTGTTTTATTATGTTGTGACTGAACTTAGAATTAAAACTTCTAAGCTGCCTACGTACCCGGTAAAGGGATCAAGCCATAACGTAGTTCAAAAGTTTACAAGATTGCCCGAAAAATTAGGGGGTATGACATCCTCTCCCCCTTAAGATTGCAGTTATGTCCCCATAACTGTGTCGGTATCGGTTTGGAACAATGTCGGGTATCGTTCCCTCATGTCGGATTCTACTTCCCAAGTTGCCGTCTCACTTTCGTGGTTTGACCAAAGAACCTTGATCATTTTGATGGTTTTGTTCCTCGTTACTCGTTCCTTAGTATCGAGAATACGCACTGGGACTTCTTCGTAAGTCAAATCTTCATCGAGCTCCATTATCTCTGGTTGAAGTACATGTGTCGGGTCCGGCACATACTTCTTTAGTTGTGAGACATGGAAGACATTATGAACTCTATCTAAGTGTGGCGGTAAAGCCAATCGGTAGGCTAGCGTTCCGACTCGTTCTAGAATTTCGTAAGGTCCTATGTATCGCGGACTTAACTTCCCTCGTTTGCCAAAGCGCATCACCCCCTTCATGGGTGATATCTTTAGCATGACCCTATCTCCCACTTGAAATTCTAGGTCTCGTCGTCTCACGTCGGCATAACTCTTTTGACGGTCTTGTGCGGCTTTCATCTTCCCTTGGATCACTTTGATTTGTTCAGCCATGTCTTCGATAAGTTGTGGTCCCACTACCACGGACTTATCGTTTTCTTCCCAGCTCAAAGGGCTTCGGCACTTTCGTCCATACAATGCCTCGAAAGGTGCCATGCCGATACTAGCATGGTAACTATTATTATAGGAAAACTCAATCAAGGGTAAATGAGATTCCCAATTTCCTTTGAATTCCAACACGCATGCTCTCAGCATGTCTTCTAGTGTTTGGATTGTCCTTTCGGTTTGTCCATCCGTCATCGGGTGGAATGCGGTGCTCATTTTGATTTGAGTACCGAGAGCTTTTTGTAACTCCGTCCAGAAATGAGAGACAAATCTACTGTCTCTATCGGAAATGATATCGTGTGGTACTCCATGTCGTCGTACCACGTTATCAATGTAGGCTCGGGCCAATTGGTCCATAGTCCACGTGTCTTTCATTGGGATAAATATGGCTGTCTTCGTTAGCCTATCCACAATCACCCAAATCTTGTTCATGCCTTTAGGTGATCGGGGTAATCCCGAGACAAAGTCCATTGAGATGCTATCCCACTTCCAACTTGGAATCTCTAGTGGTTGCATCAATCCTAAGGGTTTATGTCGCACTGCCTTAACCTTTTGGCAGGTGAGACATCTCGCTACGACATTTGCCACTTCCTTCTTCATTCCCGGCCACCAATAGATCTTCTTCAGATCTTTGTATAGTTTGTCACCTCCGGGATGTACGGAATATGGCGTGTTGTGCCCTTCCTCCATCAACCTTTGCTTCAATTCGGCACATTTAAAAGGTACACACCATCTACCTTTGAAACGGATGCTTCCATCCTCGTGGACAGCAAATCCTATTGCCTTTCCTTCGGCAATATACTCTTTTATCTTCTCGAGTTTCGGATCGCCCGGTTGAGCGAGTCGAATCTCGCCCAATATTGGAGTTTCTACGACCATGGCATTGACCGTTCCTCTCACTGTGCCAGGATGCACAAGTTCTAACTCCAATCTTGCCAAATCCATGTACAATGCCGGCGGAATTACCAACGAGTTTGTCACGTGTTGGGTTTTCCGACTTAGGGCATCGGCTACCACATTCGCCTTCCCCTCGTGGTATGCTATCTCTAAATCGTAGTCTTTAATAAGTTCCAACCACCTTCGCTGTCTCAGATTCAACTCCTTCTGAGTGAATATATATTTCAAGCTCTTGTGGTCGGTGAACATTCGACACTTCCGCCCATAAAGATAATGTCTCCATATCTTTAGAGCGAAAACGACCGCTGCCAACTCCAGGTCATGTGTCGGATAATTTTCCTCGTGAGGTTTTAATTGGCGTGATGCATAGGCTACGACTCTTGAGTCTTGCATCAAAACACAACCTAAACCTTCCTTCGAAGCATCGCTATATACTTCGAAGTCACCATTCTCTGATGGTAATGTTAATACGGGTGTGGTTGTGAGTCGTTTCTTCAGCTCTTGAAACGATGTCTCACATGCTTCGGTCCACTCGTATTTTGCTCCTTTCTTAAGTAGCTGGGTCAAAGGACGTGCAATCCTTGAAAAGTCCTTCACAAATCGTCTATAATATCCGGCTAA
Organism: Hygrophila difformis; assembly: GCA_030278955.1. Lineage (NCBI taxonomy): Eukaryota > Viridiplantae > Streptophyta > Magnoliopsida > Lamiales > Acanthaceae > Hygrophila > Hygrophila difformis. The sequence continues at coordinate 49,648 of JAOANR010000197.1, forward strand.
TCCAAGGAAACTCCTTATTTCCGTTGGACTCTTCGGAGTTGCCCATTCAGTTACGGCAGAGACTTTTGCCGGATCCACTGATACTCCATCAGCGGATACTATGTGTCCGAGGAATGCCACTTCTTTCAGCCAGAAGTCACATTTGGACAGTTTGTCGTATAGCTGATTCCTTCGCAAGGTTTCTAACACTTGATGTAAGTGTTTGGCATGCTCCTCCTCGCTCCTTGAGTAGATCAGGATGTCGTCGATGAACACTACGACGCACTGATCTAACAATTCTCGGAACACGTTGTTCATGAGATTCATGAACATGGCCGGAGCATTTGTTAACCCGAAGGATAACACTGTGAACT